>JAADWA010000819.1:0-13832 GCA_023335935.1 Pythium phragmiticola
GACCACTGCCTTTTCATGTCACGGGCGGTCGGTCATCATGACACTTTGGCAGCAGCATGGCCACGCGCATATTCCAGTCATAATCTCTTACTGGACAGGGGGTAGGGCTGCTTCATGAGAAAGAAGGTATACGCGCAACTGCAAGTCCATATACTTATTTAATATCTATTTTGGGCCTGATCCACTGACTGAACAGCTTTGGAGCAGCTTCTGTGTGGCCAGCGACTCATCTTTTTGGCCCTTCCCAACCCAAAAATGACTATCACTCTCCGTCCCCAACAAAAACTCACAGCGCAATCAACCCACAGCCAGGTGTGACTGCAGCGGACTGCCCCATCTGCTGGACACAGGGTGCCGCCACAAAAGGCGGCTGTTTGTAGGCTGTTGGCTTCGGCGTCCTGTGTGAGAGAGAAGGCACCGCGTTGGATTTCGTTGGATCCTCATTCCCCAATTTCCAGTCTCCCCACCACCCCGTATTCACCATGGAGAACCAGCTCGACAACTATGTCATCCAGAAGCGGCTAGCACCGGCGCTCTTCGGTGACGTGCTGCTTTGCCAGCACCGGCCCTCGGGCGACCGCGTCGCGGTCAAGCGCATCCTCAAGAGTGCCGCGGCCGAGCGACGCACGCTCGCGTCGAAGAAGCGCGTCCGCGAGAATGTCGCGTTTGAGCGCGAGCTCTACCACAGTGTGCGCGCCCTCGGCGGCCACCAGAACCTCATGGCGCTTCGCGACGAGATCGACTTTGACGGCTACCTCTACATGATTTTTGAGTACTGCGCGCGTGGCGAACTCTACGAGATTGTGAGCAGCGCCGACGACGGCAAGCTTGGCGCCAAGACCACGCGCAAGTACCTTTCACAGATCGCCAGCGGTGTCCAGTTCATGCACCAGAACGGCTACGCGCACCGCGACCTCTCGCTTGAGAACGTGCTGGTCACGGAAGACGATGAGTGCAAGGTCTGCGACTTTGGGCTCGCGGCGCCCGCCAACAAGCCGTCCAACGAGACGGTCGGCAAGATGTTCTACATGGCGCCCGAGGTGCTCGCCGGTGAGACGTACGACCCCAAGAAGGCCGACATCTGGTCGCTCGGTGTCATGCTCTTTATCATGCTTGTGGGTGCGCCACCGGTCGAGACGGCGTCCATGGCCGACGCGCGCTTCAAGATCATCAGCGCCAAGGGCGTGCGTCACCTTATCCAGCGATGGAACCTGACGGACTCTTTGCCAGCGGAAGCAATTGATCTCGTCGAGGGCATGCTCGAGGTCGACGCGAGCCGCCGCATCACGATCGAGCAGGTGGTCGACCACCCGTTCGTGAACCCACAGCAGGCGGCCCCGCGTCGCAGCCTCATCAAGCTGCTGAGCGACGACTGCAAGGCGACCTCCAGCGCCACGACGGCGACGCCCTCGGGCGCCCACGCCCACGGCAAGGAGAAGGAGAACCGTGTGTCCTCGAAGATCCAGCGCCTCTTCCGGCGCTCGTCCAAGCACCGCATCATGGCTGTCAGCTCGGCGCAGACGCCCGCTGCTATCGCTGCCTAAAGAGGATCTTCTTGTCGCATCTACCATTTCACCATAGTCACAAATATTTATCGACGTGCCCATATATGGAAAACATTCAATAATATCCTTCCATTTCCACCAGCATACTCCTATCTTTTCATTCTCTCCTCCACCCTCCAATATACCTCCCCTTCTTCCAAGATCCCTGCATGTGATTCTGGTTCTTTTTCAACAGCGACATGTTCCTGGAAATAGTCGGATTGCATCTGACTCCTTTTCTCTGACATGAACCGATAGCATAGTCAAGTCAACTCCACATGTCGAAGTGTCCACTTCGAAGTTCCAGAACCCTGCTATGATACGACGCCACCTCCATACTCCAGGCACCAAAGATTCGTCGGCGGCAAAGGCCCTACGCACCATCGCTGTCCTACGGGACTCTGATTCGAGTCGAATCATGGCTCATACCGGTAATTGGTACCCAGTAAAGTACACAGAAGTTGTATGCATGAACTCAGATTCATATCTTTTTGCAAGCCAGCCAGGTGGAGGAAGAAACAGAAACGAAGTTGGCGCTTCAACTAACCCAAAATAAGGACAAGGAGTCTGACTCCCATGTTCTGTGCTGATGGGAGCGGGGAGAAGATCTGAGCGAAGCTCCTTCTGGAACTCTCCTCCCCATCTTCTCAGCTCATCGAGATTCATTTTACTGTATTCCACACTGTGGGAATTCTGGGTGCCAAAACCTCTGCAGCTGAACGTCGCCAACTTCCAGCATTACCAACAGCATCCAAGTTGGATTCCGACCCGTGAACTTGACGGGCTTCACGGTGAAGCCATGATGGCTTCAGGATGCTTGGAAGAGACCGACAGACAGCCGACAGGCGGCCTGCCGGTCTCTTCCTGTCAGGCTGAACTTCAGACTGACACTTCATCCTGAGTGGTGTGTACTGCTGCTGTTTACAGGCTTATGTTGGAGTCCAACACCAACGCGTCCAAGTTGGACACGTCGGCTCGTAGGTGTTGGGATTGTGGCTGCGGCCGCAATACAGGGTGCCACAAGTAAGGGCGAGGTGAACGTGGTGGATGCCTTCGTGAGCTGTATGCTGTACTCTACAGAACACATCACCCATGCGCAGTCAGTTGGTCAGCACAGAGGCGAACGAACGTAACATGGTGGTGGCCAGCGCAGAATCGAATCCAACGCAGTTGCGTTGCTGGTCAAATTCACGACGTTTGGCGCTGTCGTTCCCCCACCACATGATTGCAGGTCTTGAGCGACACCTCGTGCGATACTCTCTACATATTTTCTTGCCTGGGATTCATCCAAGGTTCTGTAACGGGAACGACGGACGATCGAATGGCATCGAAGGTTTCCTGGCCACCAACCCCTGTGTTGTTCTCGAAAGACTGTTCTGGACTTCACGATCTAAAGAGAGCATTGCGTTGGATTCTGACTGCAGGCAACGTTCTCCGACCGGCTCAGATGGATAGGTGTTACATACCCTATGCCGAACACGCAGGCTGCATGCCGCAGAGCTTGAAATTCAAGCTGAATGGGATTGTTAAACTCTGAGTTCTCCGCCGTTCCAATGCTTGCAGTTCAGTCGAAGTTCGACCACCCGACTTCAACGAAACGCGGATCATTGCCCAAAATGTTCCGCATGTAATCAGCATGTAAGCAACAGCGGGATTTGAGCCCCCTTTTCCTATCACGTGGGTACAGTAGATGGTCTTGTGTTGGTGGGTTATATTACGGTGTGGAATCCTTTATGTACCCTCCAGTCATGACGGAACCTCTGGTGGATGTCTGGTCCAGAGGGTTACGCAACGGAGAGAACTGAACGAGAAGCTACAGCGTTCGTACATTGCTTCCTGGTGCGCGTCCGGTAGGACCTCCTTGGCCGCCATGGCGTGGCGGCGCTGCTCCGGCAACCGGAGCCGCCGCAGCTGGCGCCTGGAGCGAGACGAAGTACGCGAATGCGAGAAACGCGAGTGCTCGCCAGCCAAAGAAATACACGAGCACCGCGGCCACGGCCAAGTAAATCTTCTCCACAGGTCGAGCAGGTAGGCCGAGGAAAGAGATTGCCGGGATCGTCACGGTGCCTTCGAGGCCGACGCCACGTGCGAGCCCCACGAGAGGCGAAGGGGTCGGCGCGCCCGGTTGAGGAGCTCCGTTGGGCGCGGCGCCACCCCCGAAACCGCCTGCTGCCGGGCGACGCTGTGTTGGTCCGCTCTGGCTCTGGAACTTGGCCTTGACGCGCGGGTCGTCGTCCGCGACGATCTCGCCGTTGATGATATGCACCATTTTCCCTCCTTTGGGTCTCTGTGTGCTTTGGATCTGCTTCGTGTCACGTTGTCAGTCGCATCTGACTATATCGTTAAGAACGCCTTCCACGAAAATGTTCTTAACGCTTGACCTGCATTCTTGTCAAGTGCAGGAGGTGGTCAAGGGCAGGTTAGATTGTCAAGTGTAGCCATGTAAGGTCTTGGTGACTTTGCTGCTGTACTGGATCGACCGCTGGCGGCGCCTCATGGCCTCCTCTGTGGTGTCGTCGCTCTGGCGTCGCACTTTAAACGACGGGAGGCGGTTCATGTCGCCTCGGTGCTGGTACATGGCGAGCTTCTCGCTCATGAGCACGTGCGCGCCGTCGCTCGCGAGGATACTGCGGCGGAGGGAGCTGCTCGATGTCGATGACGCTGGACTACACGGCGATGCCGCTATCGTAGAGCGAGACGGCGTGGGTCCTCTATAAGATGGTGAGGACGGATACGAGCTGGACGGGGACCGGCACGTGTACCAGGACGATGGGGACGCGTTGCACGACTTGGGCGGACTGCCATGGCCGCGTCGAGATCGGCTGGGACTCGATCGCTCGGCCGTGTTGTTGTCAACCAGCGGTTGGACTGCATGGCATTGCTCCTTTTTGAGGCTGTCACGCACAAGCAAAACGACGCGCGTGATGTTGCTCATGGTGAGGACTCCACGCGAATGCGCTTGGCCACTCACGCACTGCTCGTCCACTCGGGCGATCGCATTGGTGACGGCGTCGATCACCTCCTCTTTTCCGTAACGCAGCCAAAACTGACGGAGTGTGTCGATAGCCAGCATGGTACGGACGATGCGCATGCGCGGAAGAGGCGATTCCTCTGGACCTCCTCGATTCGTGGTCAACGGGATGCACTGCGCGATCGCATCGCGCACGCGCAGGAGGTTCGGCGGCGAGAGATCGGCTATAGAGAGCGCGAGGGAGTTCGTGTCGTACGAGAGTTGCTCGAGCATTTGCTCGAATGCCTCCTGCTTTACCACGTAGTCTTCTTCGCCAACAAAGGAGGCTTCTGTGTATTCGTGAACCTGGCGCCCATCGCCTCGATAAGCCTGAGCGTTCTCTTCTGGCCCATCGTCGGTCGCTGGGTCGTCGGCTTCTTCGCACAGCGTTGGCAGAGTGGTGGCTCGACTTGGCCAACTTTCCAGGATGGGTAGGTCATGTCTGGGACTATCGGGTCTGCCATCAGCGGAGCTGGTCGACGCTGACTCTACGGTCGTCGAACTTGCCCCTGCGAGTCGTCGTGAAGCAGCCAGCCGCGCCGCAAAGCTGGAGGGGTCGGTCGTGTCGGGACGTGTTTCTTGGACGTCGTCGTCGGAACTTTCCTCAGCAATATCAAGCATGAGCGCTGTGTCGCCGCGCACCAACAGAGGACCAAACTCCGTCCCCGCGTGGTTTGCACGCGTTAGCAGGTGCAGCTCGGCAAGTTGCTGGGCCGCTGGGCCTGTAGACCCTTGCTTCGGATCGGCATCATGCCCTGCGCTGTTCATTATCGCCTTCGTGTCGTAGGCTGTGGCCACCAAGGACAAGCAACCAAGAAGACTGGAGCCGTGGAGTCACAGCAGCTGTAATAACACTCTTGGCGTACTGCTTGACTGCTCCACGAATAGTGGCCATGCATCCTCAGAGACCTTCAATGCGTCTGCATTGATGTGCACCACTCCATTTCACTTGACGACCTTTCAAGATCGCCCATGTATTCTTGGCCAACGTGAAGTGGCCCGTGGAGGCATCACTACCCACCCATCAGCAGCCATGGACTACTACGAGGTGCTGGGCGTGCCGCGCAATGCGGGTGAGCAGGAGATCAAGAAGGCCTACCGCAAGCTCGCGATGAAGTTCCACCCGGACAAGAACAAGCACAACGCTGCCGAGGCGCAGCTCAAGTTCCACGAGGTCTCGGAGGCCTACGACGTGCTGAGCGACCCGCAGAAGCGCGCCGTGTTTGACCAGTACGGCTACGACGGACTCAAGAACGGCGTGCCCGACGACCATGGCGACCTGCGCGACGGCTACGCGTTCAACGAGCGCGCGTCCGAAGACTTGTTCCACAAGTTTTTCGGCACGGACAATCCGTTCTACGACTTTGGCTTTGGCGACACGATGCCGTTTGCGAGCGGATTGCGGAAGCACGGCGCCGAAAAGGCACCGGCGATCACGCAGGACGTCGAGTGCTCTCTCGAAGAGCTGTTCCGCGGCGTCACCAAGAGCGTCACGGTCTCGCGCACGCGTCTCCAGAACGACGAACTCAGGGAGGAGACCAAGACGTTCCAGATCAAGGTCAAGCCCGGCTGGAAGCACGGCACCAAGATCACGTTCGAGCGAGACGGCAGCGAGTCGCGCACGCACGAGGTCGGCGACGTGGTCTTCCAGATCGTGCAGCAGACGCACGCCCAGTACACGCGCGACGGCACCACGCTCGTGTACAGGGCCAAGCTCAAGCTGAGCGAGGCGCTGGGCGACTACTGCGTCGAAGTGCCGACGCTGGACGGCCGCAAGCTCGCCATCTCGTGCAACGAAGTCGTGCACCCGACGACCGAGAAGTGCGTGCGCGGCGAGGGCATGCCAATCGCGAGCAGGCCCACGGAGCGCGGAGATCTCGTCATCAAGTTTGACATTCAGTTCCCCAAGCACCTCACGAGTCTCCAGAAGCAGGCGCTTGTCAAGATCTTGGGCTGAGCCAACGTAGAGATGCTAGTCATCAACATCCATCACCCAGGGAAGCGCAGACTTGCTGGCATTGTAGTTTGCATAGAGTTAGGGCGGCAACCAATACTGTCCCAATAGTACTACAGTAGTCTTCAGTGGACACGAGGAGTCTGGATGGAGTGACTGGTTCGAACACAGCGACTCGCGCCAGTATGGACCCACAGTTTACATGAGTTCACTGGACAAACACCAAACGGTCAGTAAGAGGTGAAGGGGCAGAAAGAAAGAAAGAAACAAAAAAAAGCCACACGTACTAGGCGGGGCCGCCGCCGCCCTCGGGCACGGTCCACTGGATGTACTCGCGCGGCATCTTGATCGAGCAGCACTTGCAGTGCACGCAGTTCTGCGCATTGATCACGAGCTGCGGCACGCCGTTGGCCTCGCTGCCGTCCGTGTACTCGTACACCTTGGCCGGGCAAAAGCGCTGCTCGGGGCCGGCGTACACGGGGAAAGACTCGCTCGACGGCACGGCCGTGTGCTCGGGCTTGATCCGCAAGTGGGCCGGCTGGTCGTGGTTGTGGTTCGTGCCGCTGCGCTGCAAGTTGGAGAGCAAGTCGAACGTGAGCTTGCCGTCCGGACGCGGGTACTCAATGGGCGTAAACTCTTTCGCGGGCCGCGTGCGCGCCGAGTCCGTCTTCGTGTTGGTCAGCGTCCACGGCTCCTTGCCCTTGGACACGTGCGTGCTGAAGCCCGCGTGGAGCACGCCGGCGAGCGTGCCATAGTGGAAGGCATTGTGGCAGTTGCGCACGCGCTTGAGCTCCTCGGCGATCCACGACTTTTCGACCGCATCTCCGTAGCTCGAAATGTCGGCGGCGGCTTCGGCCGCATCGATTTCGCCCGTGCTCGCGACGGGCTCGACGCCCGACTTGGTGAGCGCGTCGTACGCGGCCTCGGCCGCGAGCATGCCCGACTTCATGGCCGTGTGCGTACCCTTGATCTTGACGGCGTTCAAGAAGCCGGCCGAGCAGCCAATGAGCCCGCCGCCCGGGAACGTGAGCTTGGGGATCGCGTGGTACCCGCCTTCGTTCAGCACGCGCGCGCCGTAGGCCACACACTCGCCGCCCTCCAAGTGGCGGCGCACGGCCGGGTGGGTCTTGAACCGCTGGAACTCTTCGTACGGGTTCAAGTACGGGTTCTCATAGTCGAGCCCAATGACGACGCCGAGCTGGATGAGGTCGTCTTCCATGTGGTACAGGAACGAGCCGCCAAACGTCTTTTCGTTCAGCGACTGCTGCAGCGGCCACCCGAGCGTGTGCTGCACGTGGCCCGGCTGATGGTTCTCCTTGGGCACGCGCCACACTTCCTTAATGCCGAGCCCGTACGTCTGCGGCTGCACGCCGTCGCGCAGGTTGAATTTCGCCATGATCTCTTCGCTGCACGAGCCGCGGCAGCCCTCGCCAAAGAGCGTGACGCGCGCGCGCAGCTCCATGCCACGCGCAAACGTGCTCTTCGGGCGCCCGTCCTTGCCAATGCCAACGTCGCGCGTGGCAATGCCGCCGACCGAGCCGTCGTCCTTGTAGAGCACTTCGGACGCCGAAAAGCCCGCGTAGATTTCCACGCCGGCCTCTTCGGCCTGCGCGCCGAGCCAGCGCACAAGCTTGCTGAGCGAGATAATGTAGTTGCCGTGGTTGTGCTGCTCGGGCGGCAGCAGCACGTTCGGCAGCTGTAACGACTTGTCCTTGGAGAGCAAGAGGAACGCGTCGTCGCTCACGGGCGTATCGAGCGGCGCACCAAGCTCTTTCCAGTTGGGCAGCAGCTCATTCAGCGCGCGCGGCTCAAAGACGTTGCCCGACAAAATGTGCGACCCGACTTCCGCGCCCTTTTCGACGATACACACTGAGAGGTCCGTGCCCTTCTCGGCCGAGAGCTGCTTGAGCCGGATCGCCGCCGCGAGACTCGCGGGCCCGGCGCCCACGAGCAGTACGTCGTAGTCCATGGCCTCGCGTTCGCTCTGAAGCAGCTCCTTCTCCTCATCCGTTAGCGCCGTGGACGCTGAGGACGCCCAGCGCATGGGGCCGCGAGTGGAGGAGGGGACCTGTGGACGCGGACGCGCACGCAGCAGCTGGCGCCGCGAGAGCGACAGCACCTGACGAAGCATGATGAAGAGCGAGTGGGGGAGAGAGAGAGGAGAAGACGAGAATGCGGCGATTCCGTCGGTGCGGAGGAGACGGACGCACGCGTGTTGGATCGGTTATTTTGACGTGGAGAAGCTCTTCGTAAAAACTGTTTTTACGAAAAGGTTTTTACCAAGTTGAAGAGGTGGCCCACATTGATGACGCGCCCTGCCGCGATCCTTACTGGACCACCCGAAAGAAACCGTGCTGGTCGCGTCGCTCTCCAGCCTCACGCGCCCGTCGCCAACGAGCTACACGCTCGTGCTCGTCCGCCACGACAAACGCGAGTGGCTCAAGGAGAACCGCCCCACAGGCTACTCGACGTACCGCTCTCGCAAGATGGCAACGCCCAGGTCGCCGCCGCCGGCAAGCGGTTTAAGCAGGGGCGGTACACGTTAGCATGCTCTCAACAAGAAGGTGACCGTCGACGAGCACGCCAAGGTCCAAGTGCTGATCTGGCGCCGACACTGGGCGAGAGCAGCGAGCACTTCCCAGTCCATGACGATCAGCGCTCGTCATCCCCGAAAGCGAGATCTCGACAGCGACGCGCGTGATGCTGGACGCCCACGGCGGTGTGATGAAGACGGAAAAGGGCAGAAGTCTCCGCGCGCGCAAGAAGCTGGCCGAGACGACCAAGAACTTTCGCAATCTTGTTTATCTCGGCCTGCAGTTACTTGATCCTGTCGCGGAAGCAATCGCGCTGATCACGCACAAGCTCAACTATCGGCACCAACACGGCACGACGATCGCTTCTGCGGCAAGGCCGAGTTCTCTCACTTGGACAAGGACAAGAATGTAATAGAAAGTCGACCAACGATACGAAGCAATTCTGGCTCAGTTTATTGGCTGGAAGAAACGCAAAACGCTGGGTGGGGATATCCAATTGTACGTGTTCTTCGAGCACTGGCAGCGTGATGCCGTTTGCCGACCTGCTGATGGGATTCTTGGTGGCGCGGATGCGAGTCCTTGCACTAATAGCTGCGCATGTTGTCTTCTAGTGCGAAGCGCGCTGGGCTCCCGCGACGGCTTCGCACGCTCGCTCATGCTGCTCGAGTAAGTCGACGATTATCGCAAACGATGGGCGAATGACCGGGTCACGCGCCCAGCACATCTGCATGAGCCGAGCGAGAAAGCGCGGGCAGCTCGCAGGGATTGTTGGACGCAGGTCGTCGTTGAGCACGCCCTGCGCCACCTGGATCTCGGTCATGCCGTCGTACGGGCAGCAGCCCGAGAAAATCTCCCACATGACAATGCCAAACGAAAATACGTCGGCCTTCTCCGTGTACTTGAGAATGCCCAGCATTTCCGGCCTACATACCCATTCACACAGAGAAAGACAGAGAGCTCTGTCAGTTTGTCTCCACCCTCAGTGGTATACAAGGAACCATCAATACGCGCACGTACGCCATCCACTGCACGGTGCCGCAGTTGCCCGTCATGATCTGGGTGACGGCCTTGACACGGGCAAGTCGAAAGTTGGAAATCTTGACCGAAAAGTCCCTTTCGAGCAACACATTCGACCTCTTCAAGTTGCGGTGAAGAATGCGCAGACCGTGGAGGTACTGCATGCCGCGCGCAATGCCGCCGACTATACTGGCACGGAGCGTGGCGCTGAGCTTGATGCGGCTCGACTCCAAAAGATTCCAAAGACTGCCGTGTTCCAGCCACTCGACGACTAGCGCACAGACATTTGGGTGGTGCAAATAGCTCATGATCTTGGCCTCTTTCTCGAAAGCGCGCACAGCGTCTTCGCTCAGGTTCTTGCGAAGCAGCATTTTCACCGCGACCTTCTTACCCTTCCAGCGTCCGAGATAAACCCTAGCCATTCAATCGAGCTCCCAGGCTGCACACGCGAAGATTCACACGGTCCACAAGCGCATCGACCGCCGTTAACAGACCCGCCGACCTCCAGATCCTTATCATACGACCACGTCGCGCCATGTGGCCTTTGATGCTGGTCTCCGTGAGCCTTCAAAGAGATGAGCGGCAGCGTGGCGACACTCCCACGAGACGGCGTTGCAGCAGACCACACCAAGTTCTACGGCCGCTAACAAGTCCTCTGCGATGAACGCGAGGAAGCAGATTGTCGACCCGTAGCGTTTCTTGCGGAACATGCTCTCGACCTGCTTGTGGGCCAACGCAGTACACGAAGAGAGCAAGTTGCCAATAGTGAAGGCCGCCGCGATTGCAATGGACAACCTTGGCGAGCCGATCGAGAGTAGAAGGCCCAGAGCATACGAGGCAGACGATGGTGCACTCATGGTACGAGAGGCACGGGCACAATTTACTGGCCTCTTCCTCGATGCTCGGTTATTCAGGGCCCAGTAGCTTCTTCTGTTGAGCGCGTCGGGCGTCCAGCATCTTTGCCAAGGATGATGTCGCTTCAATGAGTAAGAGACCGAGCTGGATTGCGAGGAACTTCGTCGACGTACTTCATATCCAGTTTCTTGTCCATCACGGCGTGCTTGCATGACCCTGAGGCTCCGTCAGCGAACGAGTGCTGCGGGAGATATTAATTTCACGAGGCTCAGTCAGTGCGTGCAGATCACCAGGCACATCCAAGGAGATAAATAGGACGTACATTGAGCATTGCGTGCTCGTCGGTCAGTAGCTGGAAACGAAGTACACCGTCTTCTCACTCGTATTATTTTAATTCCACATCACGGTGCATCCAAGTGTTTGGTATCAGATATGACCGACATTCCAACAACTTCAAAAATCTGAATGTTTGCACTCCAGTGTAACAACGACTCCGTTGGAGCCACTGGCAATACCGTTGCTGTTCGTAGGCCATGGGGGACGACTGTGAGGATGGCAATGGTACGAGCAGCGCTGGGTGCTGTGGTCGATCGCGATTCACAATTCGCAAAGGATGTAGAGATGACACCCGCGAGCGTCGCGTCAAACTGCTCTTGCGCCGTCTTCATGACCATGCCCGACTTGTCGCGGCACATGACTGTGACGTAGTTGAGCAGGAGCCGCCAAGTGTCCTTGACATTGTTGGGCAGCGCCGCCTTCACGTCGTCCATGGCAAACAGCTCGCGCGCCGTCACGGGGTGCGACAACGGCTCATTGTGGTGGAGCTCATGGGGCGACGAGTGCGCCAGCATGGCCTTGACAATCACGCCGGCGACATGGTTGAAGTTCTCGGTCGCAAACTTGATTCACAGACGGTGGCGCAGGTCGCGCAGCAGTTGGTCCACGCCGCAGCGCCACACGAGCGAGTTCTCGGCCATGCCGGCGCCCGTTGTCTAGGAGTCTTCACTGTCGGTCTGGCCGTTCCCCGCAGCGGCAGAGGTGGCGCCACGCGACGGCAGCTTGGCTCGCTTCGCGTCTCTTCCTCCGCCGGCCTTGCGCTTCTTGCTCTGGCGTTCCTGCTCCGTCTCAAACTCGGCATCGCCGTCGTCGTGACCGCGGCTTTTCGCAGCGCTCACGTCGGCCTCGAGCATCATCTGCAGCTCGATCGGCACGTTGTATGCCACCGCCACTCGCCGGCTTCTTGCGCTTGCCGCCGCGGACCGTGATGCCGTCGTCGTCCGGTGCCGCCTCTCACGTCACGCCGATGTGCGTAGCACTCACATCGCTACAGCGGAGGGTCCCGCTCTAGGTTAGCGCTGGCGGCCGCTTTCGCGACCGCGCGCGACTTGCGAGCACCATGCACCGACCGCACACCCAAAGGTGGCTATCAGCGCACGAGATGTGCTCGACTTGCCCGCCCTCGCCAAGCCAGTACCCTCGATTCAGGCATAGGACATACGTAGCTCTTGGCGGCGAGGGGGCTGGTCGCGATGAACGCTTCTGGGGGACTCCGCGGCGCTGTTGCAGGCCCACGCAGTCGAGTCGAGGTTGAGGTGGGATCGAGCTGGCGAGTTTGAGAATGATCGGAAGTGGCGCGGTGGAAACCGAGTCGGTTCAGTCTCTCCCAGCATGAGAGAGACTTTCCACGTGCGTTTTCAAACGATACGCTCTCATTCGTGTATTTTTCTATCACTGAGTTCGAGGTTGAGAGGGAGAGAGAGCGTCCCCTACCATCCAACCATCCAAATTATATATATATCCCTCCGTCTGAGTGGTGAGTCTGCTCCATGGCCGTGAGAAAGGTGAGCAGCCGCGACACGACGTGCACGTGGAGCCCAAGCGTGAGCACGCATACGCGATAATGGATCGCACGGCAGCGATGCCGACAAAGCCGACGGATCGCACAGAGAACCACTCGGGCGTGCCCAACGCAAAACTCATGAAAACGTCTTGCACAGCAATACTGGCGATCAGAGTCTGAGCAGTAGGAGCGTGCGTGAGTGAGCTAAGACCATAATGAAACAGGGAAACAAAGAGAGAAAGAAAACGTACGCGTCTGTAGGACGTGTCTTGGATCTAGTTGGCGCGGATGTGCTCGTACAGCGGCGCCGTCGTGGTAAAGCTGACGGCGATGCCGACCGTAATGCCCTCCGAAAAGGATGCCGACTAGATCGCACTTTTGCACGCGGCCACGGCGTCGTCAACGCTTTCCGGTCTCAAGCGCCGCGTCCTCACCCGATCTGAACAATGGTCGTTTGGCGAGTCGTCCCGCCCGCGCCTGATCGCTTTCCGTCGGCGCATACGAACTGCCGCGGTCACCGCCGCCTCGGCGATCGTAGCTGCTGCCGTGGCGGTTGTCGCCGCCGTATCGTCGTTTCCTCTGCGGTTATCGCCGCCGCTTTTCACGCGTGGGCGGCAGTCACAACTGTCCTTCGCCTTCGCGGCCCTCGTGACGAGAGCGCTTGTAGCCTCGACAGCTCATCGTCGTACGAGCGCTTGTCCCGTCCACTGCCACGATACATTCACCATTCAAGTCGTAGCTAAGAGGTCGACCTTTGCTTGATGGTCCAATGGAGCTTCTACGAAGTACGAATCAGGTGGAGCGCTCCACATGCACTCTCATAATTGAAATATGGCTCGGAGTTCCCAGTGAGGTCTTCAAAGTACTGTATATTAGCCAATGAATGCATCGAGATGATTGCATCGTGAATATTAGAACTATAGCTGACCATAACATAACAGCAATTAAATGGGCTTTGTTGTGGTCGCCAGCCCCTTTTTAATTTTGTGGCTCTTTTTTGGCTGCAGTTTGACCCTTGTTAAAGTTCTTTGGCAGCCTGTTGATTCTTGTATGTGGTTTTTTTTGGCTGCCTCGGACC
>JAADWA010000082.1:0-62306 GCA_023335935.1 Pythium phragmiticola
CGCGGGACGCTTTTCGGCGCACCCGCCAAGGCCACGAGCGAGTGCATTCGCGTGTTTGCAGATGGGTATATTGTGAGCCGTGGCGACGAGCAGGAGCAGTTTCTTCGGTGCATCATGGCGCCAAACGTCGTCGGCCTGGACTTCGAAGGCATCAACCAGTTGATGGAGCAGTCACGCCTGTATAGCCAATTCTTTGCCAGGACTCATCTCGCAGGGAATGCCATGGACGTCTCAGAGGTCAGAGAGACCACTGTAGTGACCGTCAGTGTCGTTTTCAGTCTATATGCTCGTCGCGATGGCGTCTTGCATCTTTACCCAAACGTCCGTGGTAACGAGGAGATCATCCAGATGCTGCTCAGTAAGGTGTTGCACGTGCCCGGCAAAATACTCTTCGTGTTTGATCGAAATGGCCCGTGCACGTGGTTCGGCTCAGAGTTTGATTTCGTGGGTGCTCTCCAGCGTGCGCTCGGCTGCCTGGCGAAGGTGAATGCGTGCCTGCAAGGCCCCAACATCTCAAGCTCGACAGGCAAGATCTCTCCCACAACCACAGCACTCACTTTTACGCGCTCGCTGGCTAGAGTGGATTTGTGATTCGCATTACAATCAGAGCTATGCGTATGATTTGGTGGTGAAGACCTTTCCCTTCTCCAACAAGATGAAGGACCAACAACTCGTCAATGTGAATGTGTTTGTCAATCTTGGCGCCTCACGCAGGCCACTCGGCTTCGTTCTCTTGTGAAAATGGATTGATGGCGGAAATAAAACGTTTCTTGTTGGGAAAAACTACTGTTTCTGGTCGAGAATGGGAGAGAATCGGCTGATTCATACAGTACTGTTGTTCTCCCTCCACAGTTGCTTGCAGATGGCCTTGCTGGCTCCTATGACGTGAGACTCATGGTGAGTCACCATTCCCGTGTTGACTGTGAGTCTACTGTATTACTTGTACTGTAGTGGAAGCACTACAGACCAGGTTTCCAGCTGTTTTATTGGGGGTTTTCAGCAACAAAAAGCGTGCGCGTTAGGGGCGCGGAGCGCCAGGTTCGAGCTTTCAAGGGTGTGCGTGTAGAGCCCTATGTGAGGAACTCAAAAGCATGCAAGGAGCTGCTGCGAAATCGTAGCAGACTCCTTGTGTCCGTGGTATTAACGAAGAGATCATCCAGATGCTGCTCAGTAAGGTGTTGCACGTGCCCGGCAAAATGCTCTTCGTGTTCGATCGAAATGGCGCGTGCACGTGGTTCGGCTCAGATTTGGATTTCGTGGGTGCTCTCCAGCGTGCGCTCGGCTGCCTGGCGAAGGTGAATGCGTGCCTGCAAGGCCCCAACATCTCAAGCTCGACAGGCAAGATCTCTCCCACGACGCTACCGATTTTGCTGTCGGAGCGAAGCCAGAGAAACCACAGCACTCACTTTTATACGCTCGCTGGCTAGAGTGGATGTGTGGTTCGCATTACAACCAGAGCTCTTCGTTAGATATGCTGTTGAAGGGAAACTGAGCTCTTTGGAATGACAACATTCTTTCACATGCGTGCTCGCTCCGCAAATCCAGATCTCCTCTGTCCCCGGGAGGAAATCGTGCATACGTATCCCAAGCAAGCAACCGTAGGTTCACAATCTTGACTTTGATTTTGACTGTACTAGCGGTTAGAACCGGGCGGGATCCGTGCTTGCTCGCCGGGTTATTGCAATCGCACTGTCGTTTGAGTGCGGGGTGAGCGTTGATGGAAATCGATCCAGACACTGGTGGGCAAGGCAGCAACGCAGGCTTGATCGTGAGAGCAATGCCTCATGAGGCGAGTGAGCATCTGATATGCCGGTGCGTAATCCAACAACCTCGACAAGTACGGAGTGGGTGTGTCCACCACGCAACACCAAGATGGCGATAAGCCGCCAACAGTCCAGTCCATTCTCGACCAAGCTTCTTTATCAGCACTATCCTTGCGCGCCAACACACAACACAGGGGGTCTCCATTTCCTGCGGCCGTCAAGTGGCTCACTCTTCATTCCGTCTTGATGGGTCTCACGGGCCGTGAGTCACGGCCCTACGGCATGATTCCCTCAAACTACGCAGCCGGCTCGAGTTAGCACGGCGATGGCGTTTAGTACATAGCATCCTAACCAGTATTCACGTCTGCCGCAGAATCTGCGGCCACAGCAAGTACCAGTATATTCTTGTTCGAGCAGTCGGGAGTCACCGTCAGTGTACGTGTGGATCCGTCTCAAAAACTCACTGTAGCCTTCGATGTGTGTGATGGGCGATCGCCCTCTAGAAATTTGGTCAATGTACTGTATCTTTGCTTGCTCCATAACCAAATGATTTTGCAGCCAACGACGGGTACACACTCATCGGAGAAAATCAACAAATGGCATGCTCTATTTCCCAAAGAGATGGGATTTGTCGATGCGACCACGCAGTCTGGATCTGAATTCTCAATGTCCAACCGTTTCGACATACAGTACCATACAACAAAATAGTTGCATGCAACGAGTGACTAACATGAGTTTCTGATCGACTACGGGCAGAACTCCATTCATATCCAGGTAGCACCTGGGTAAGGTTGCCCGTCGACAAAGAACGGTGTCACGAAGACCAAAATTTGAACAACTTGGTTGTCGAATGTTTGAAGGGTGTTCGTTACTGAAGGGATGTTTCACGTTTTGGTCGAAGTCTTTTAGCCCATCCGAGTCGGATGGGCTATACAGTAGGTCTTCGACCAAGACGTGCAACTCAGATTTCGGATTGACCTTCTTCATGGCGGCATGCAAGCAAGCACTTCCCATTCACTGTGGTACTGTATTTCTTGGCTTGTATCAAACCTTCTGTGTGGCAGGGAACTGATCAAGTATCTCTTCTGGAGACCACGATGGGCCTTGGGTCGATCCACGCACTATCATGCCAACCAGGTTGAAATATATGGAGTCGGTCTGTCCCAAAACACGCACCGCTGGCACAACTCCACACAACTGTGATCTGACGTCAGCGCGTTCATGCAGCGACTGTCCAGTTCCAAGTCACAGTCTGCAAATCATATTTATGAATTCATATCCTATCATGTTGTACGATACATCGGGTATACGAGGTTCTACTACCTATATCAAAGCGACGGTATATGTGTCGACTGGTTCAGGTATCCATTTACACAGTATTAGGCGCATCTATTACGCACGCCGTCACGTTGTGAGTGACAAGCATGAGGACTGAGTCCTTGGTGTGAATTACCGTCCAGCTTGTCGTTCGTCCGCCTCTGAAGCTTTGACAGAGAGAGAGCGGCGACATCTGTCTGTCTGCCTTCGAGCGATCGAAATTTGGAACTCTGGACTCCGGACTCCGGCCCCACTTTGCCTTCGCCATTATATAGACAGACCGCCACGATGATGTCCTTCTTCTCCAAGCGGAAGGATGGCGGCAAGAGCAATAGCGACTCGAGTCTCTACCCGCCGCCGTCCGTCACGACGCGTCGCGCCAACACGAAGGGTCCCGAGGCGCTGGACCTCGCCACGTCGGCCGCGTCTCCGGCGGCGGCGTCCCCGTCGGGGCGTTGGGACGGCAAGTGCTCTCAGTGCCGGAAGCTCATGTCGCGCTGTCTGTGCCACGAAGACCACAAGTCCGGCAGTCCGCCGCGCGCGCCCGAGAGAAGCTTCTCCCGCAGGTACGAAGAATACAGGAAGCGATTCCAATGGGAGAGGACGGTAGATGCTGATGTATCGTGTGTTTGCTGGTGATCTAGTCAACGACCTGACGAAGATGGCGGAGAGAAGCGCCACTTGCTCGAGACGCTCTCCGGCATGCACAAGTCGCGGACGCGGTCGCGCGTGCCGCTCAAGATGACCCAGGACCGCGTACGCGAGCGCCGCGTGCGCGAGTCGCAGCGCTTCTCCAACCACACTCTGTTGTCGTCGTCGTCGCTGCCGTCTCCTGCGCAGCAAGGCTTTGCGCCCACGCGATCGCTCGTGTCGAGCAAACCGCCCGTCCACGAGCAGGACCCATCGTCGCCGTCCGATCGCTTCACACGGTCGTGCAATGACGCCAAGTGGCGGTCGTCCAATGCGATCACCAGCACGATGAGGCTCGCGCATGATCGCGAGATGGGACCGCCCCGCAACGGCGGGCAGCCCAAGAACCTGCTCAAGTACGACAGCCGAAAAGTCACGAACCGGTACAACCACGCATCCAGCGCTGCGAGTCCAGCGCCCACGCCATCATCATCGTCGACGCCACTGACGCTCCCGCGAACTGCAAGCGGGAACCTGTATATCACCACGCCCATTACGAGACGCCGCAAGGGTGACGACGAGAACCCCGACTTTACTCGCGTCTGGGAGTTGTAGCCGTTCGAGCTTCTACGATCCAACCGAAAAACGACCTTATCTATGTGGGGCCAGTCAGCCCATGTGTCCCCTCCGTGCTGGCTGGACCCCTCCCCTCCCCCCCCCGCTTTGTCAGTCTCCGTTTGCACACAGCAAAACCAAATCAATGAAAAAAAAGCTGAACTCCCTGCTGACGCTGGGCATCGGCATTGACCACATAAATTGATTTGAGTATCCGGAGCACGTATCGCATCTATTTCTTCTTGCCCTTGTTCTTGCTCTTCTTGCTAGCATTGCTTTTCGTTGCTCCCTGTCGTGCGGCCGCTTCGGCTTCTTCTTCTCGAATGAGATCGTCGGCGAGCTGCTGCGGCGACCGAAACGTCGACGCCAAATTGAAAGAGCCCGTGGACGGAGCCGACTGCACGCGCGAACCGAAGCGACGCTCGACGCCCTGGTTCTCGGACGTGTCCCACAGCGCCAGCACGCCCTTGGAGCCGCCGACGCCCAACATGAACGGCGAGTCCTGATAAAACGACATGGCAAACAACTCGCCCTAGAGAAGAAAGAGAAAATACCAGTTAGGAACATGCGTGTGTCCGAATGCAGATGGGGACCCCGGTCACGCACCACATTCATTTCCTTGGACGTGATACACACGGGCGCATTGTCCTTGAGGTCCCAGATTTTGACTGTCTTGTCGACGCCGGCGGTCGCGAGCATGCCCGGGATCTTGTGGGAGAACGAGATGGCCGACACGGCGCCCGAGTGGGCGGTGAACCGGAAGAGCGGCGCCGAGCCGTTCTTGCGCACATCAAACGCGACAACCACGCCATCCTCGGACGCTGCGACGATGGTCGTCGCGTCGTTGGGTGCCCACGTGAGACTCTCGACTTCGCCGCTGAGCTCAAACTTCGAGCATGCGTCCGGCTGGCGTCCATCGAGCACGACGATCTTGCGATCGAATCCTGCGGACGCGAGGACCGTGGTTTCCACGGGGTTCCACCGCACGCTCTGCACCTTGTTCGTGTGGTGGTGCATCGTGTAGAGACACGCCTGCGTCGTGATGTCCCAGACCTTGACCGTCGTGTCGGCCGAGCCACTGGCCAGCATATTCCGGTGGCTGCTGTTCCAGTCAAGTGCGATGACTGCATCCGTGTGGGAACCCGCTTTCAACGCGGCCTTCTTGTCCTTGCGCTTGCGCATGGCCTTGGGAACGGCGACATTGCGCAGCTCTTCATTCAACTCGCCACCAAGAGTCGCCGATGGCTCGAGCACGTCCAGGACGTCAAGGTTCCAGATCTCAATGCCCGGTTTGAACGTGCCCACGGCGACAAAGCTGCCATCCACGGGGCCGCTCGCGGGGTCCAGCGGCACGGGCGCACAGTCCATCCACGCAAGCGACAACGGGAACGCCGGCAGGTTGATCTCGTGGTGCACGTACAGCGCGCCGCTCTGCTCGTCGTAGACTTGCACTTCGAGGTTGCTAAAGTCGTCTTCGGTGTTGGCAACGAGAATGACAGCGTCCGTGGGCAAGATCTCGTCGTCTTCCTTGTCGTACTCCTCGTCGTTCTCGTCGTCGTCGTCAAACACGGCGTTCGAGTCCATGTTGATATCGAGATCTTCCGCGGTCTCGCCCTCGCCCTCGTCGTCGTCATCGTCCTCTTCTTCTTCGTCGTCCACTCCTTCTTCTTCGTCCGAGTCTTCGATCTCGGCCATGTCGTTGCCGCCCTCAAGAAAGTTCTTGATCGCCGCGTCATTATCTTCGTCGTCGTACTCGTCCATGCGAAACTCGGGCGGCAGATCGTCAGCGGCGCTGCTACCGACAGTCGCGGCAGTCGACTTGGCGTCGGTCGCCTCGTCGTCGTCGCTCTCTGCCATGGCGGCCTCGACGAGCTCCTGTTCTTCCTCTTCTTCGTCCTTGGCCATTTCGTGCATCATTGCGACCTCGGCATCGGTCAGCTGCAGCTTCTGCGGCGTGCGCCTGGACGCGCCCTTGGGCACCCACGCGAGCGCCGAGATCATGGTCGATAGAGATGGAGTTCCAGAGCGGAGAGCACAGCGGTCCGCGTCCACGCCGCTTCCTGCAATTGCCAGCCAGCCAACAGCTTCCTTTGACCACGACCTCTTGAGCTATTGGCGTACTGTTCCAGACATTTTAATACTTTCGACCTTTTTGCCCAGTCGAAAGTGAACCCATGCGTGTCAAGCATTCGAATCGATTTGGAAAGGGTATACCGTTCTCACAGGTCGTGCGAATTTGACTGGCGCGCACTGCGAATGCTCTTCAATTCATTGAATCGCGTTCAATTCATTCCACATTTGTCGACGGCGTCACAAAAAAAGGCGCATGCGATTCAGACACCGTTTCACAGCCGTGGCCAATGGATGGATCATCAATGGCCAACATTGCCAACGGCAACTCGTCGACCGCCATCATGCCGACGCCGCCCACGCTAACGCTCGACGACAACGACAGCATGCGCATGGTGAGCCAGCAGCGGCTCCAGCGCGCCGTCTCTGCGCTGCTCCACGCCGCGCCCCAACTGCAGACCCCCCCGGCCGTCTGCGTCGCCCGCCAGGGCGCCGACTGGCTCCCCATTAGCAAGGCGGAGAATCACGACGACGCCGCCTGCGTCGCGTACCTGAATGCACTGGCGTCCTGTCTCGTGCACGAGCCGTTCCGGTGGCCGATTCTCCAGCACCTGCGCGCGTTTGCCCTCGATCTCATGGCACGGCTGCTCGACGGCTCGACGCTGACGCTGTACGAACTCGCAGCGGACGACTCGTTTGCCGTCTGCAGCGACAACCTCCGCCGCCGCGAATGCATCGCCGCTGCGGTCGTCGCGCTGCTCGTGTTTGTGCCGCAGACCAAGCACCACGTGCTCCAGTACTTTGTCGACGCGCCGTGCTTTTTCGAGTACGTGAGCGTCGCCGCGACGCACGCGCAGCAGTCGACTCCGGCCATGCGCACGCGTCTCCGCGGCATTGTCGAGACGGCGTACAGGCTGCTGCAGTTGTATCCGCACGACGTGGCGTTGCTCTGGAACTGGTCGAGCTTTTACCCGCTCTGTTTCCACGACGACGTGAAGGTGCGATGGTACGCGGCGCGCGCGACCGCGCTGGTGCTGCGCATGAGCAATACGCAGCGCAACGCGTTTCTCCGAGAACTCGCCGTGGGCGAGGAAGCCGCTGTCGCGAGCCACCACAATGTGGTCCGCCAGATCGAGATGGACGAGCACCGGTTCGAGGTCGCGCAGCAGCAGCAGCGCGTCGAGCTCGTGGTGAGACGAGACCCAGCGGAGGACGAAGACGAGGAGCTTCTGATGGAGACGCTGCGGCCCGTGCCGTTCCACGAGACGCTCACGAATGTGTTTGGTGTTGTGATCCCGACCAAGCGAGCCCAGCCAATCGACTCGGCGTCTTCTGCGACGGCAGCCGAGCCGCTCGTGGCCACGGCCTCGACGAAACGGAACCTACAGGCCATGGCGATTGCACTCGGACTCAAGCGTCCCGTGTTGCTCGCCGGTGCCGGTGGCTGCGGCAAGACTGCTGTGATTCGAGAACTGGCGCGGTTGTCGGGCAACCACGACATGGTCGAATTGCATCTGGACGACCAGATCGACAGCAAGACGCTGCTTGGCTCGTACGTGTGCACCGATATTCCCGGCGAGTTCACGTGGCAGCCCGGTGCGCTGACGACCGCCGTGCTGAACGGGCGCTGGGTGGTCATCGAAGACATTGACCGCGCGCCGTTTGAAGTGCTCGCGACGCTCCTGCCGTTGCTCGAGACCCGGGAGATGGTGCTTCCCGGTCGTGGCGAAGTTTTGGTCGCGCACTCAAATTTCCAAATCTTCGCGACAACCAGCCACAGCCATGCGAGTATGCCCAAGGGTTTCCAGGAGTCGATCTGGGCACGGGTCGATGTACACCCGCTGCAAGAGCACGAAGTCGAGACCATCTTGACCCACACATTTGCACGGATCCCGCAGCATGTCATTGGGAAGATCATGACGACGTTTCATGTGGTCTCGGGCAAGCAGCAGTGGGAAGGCAGCTCGGCGCTAGTGTGGAAGGAGACGCGTCGCAACTACGGCCGCGACTTTTCATTACGGGACCTGCTCAAGTGGTGCAAACGGATCTACTCGTTTTGTTATACAATCCATCACGCGAGTGGCGATGGCAGCAGCAGCGGTAACGAGTACATCACGGAAGACGAGCGGCTCCGTATTGTCGTCGAAGCGTGCGATGTGTTCTGTGCCGGTGTGCGCGAACCGAAGACGCGACTACTCGCGGCCGAGGCGATCGGTGCCATTTGGCAAGTGCCCGAGGAGAAAATCCACTACATGATGGACCAGCACAAGCCCGTCGTCAAGTTCTCGACCCACGAAGTCGAGATCGGTCGTGTCCATTTGCCGACCATGAACAACAGTACCGACCAAGACGGTCGCTCGTCGAGTGCCTCGTCGTTTGTCATGACGGGTCACGTGCTGCGGCTGCTGGAAAAGCTCGCGGCGATCGTGCACACGTGCGAGCCAGCACTATTGATTGGTGAGACCGGATGCGGTAAGACGACTGTGATTCAGCACTTGGCAGCCTCGATGGGGCAAACGCTTGTCGTGCAAAACCTCAACATCCAAAGCGACAGCTCGGATCTCGTCGGCGGCTTCAAGCCCGTGGAACTCCACTTGCTCGCGCGGCCGCTGTACATGGTCTTTGTCGATCTGTTCACGGCGACGTTCTCCCAAAAGAGCAACGCCGCGTTCTTGCAAATGGTGCGCGTGGCGTTTGAGCACAAGGACTGGAAGAAGATGGTCAAGGGCATGAAGAAGGCGTTGCAGATGGCACAGGCCAAACTGTATGGCGATAAAGCGGCCAGTGACGAGCAGGCATCCAAGATGGCCACGAAAGGAGCGTCGCTGACTGTGATGAAGTCGCGGTGGGAGACGTTCGACGCGGAGGTCGCCCGGTTTGAGCGCCAGAAAGAACAGGTCGAGTCGCATTTCGCGTTTGCATTTGTCGAGGGCGTTCTGGTCAAGGCGCTGCGCGAAGGTCACTGGGTGTTGCTGGACGAGATCAACTTGGCGTCGTCGGACACGCTCGAGCGGATCAGCACGCTGCTCGACCATGAGAAGAGTGCGTTTTCTCTTACTGAGCGAGGCGACGTCGAGATCATTCGCCCGCACCCGAATTTCCGCCTGTTTGGCGCGATGAACCCGTCCACTGACGTCGGCAAGAAGGATCTGCCGCCGTCAATGCGGAATCGATTCACCGAGATTTATGTCGATGAATGTGTGTCGCCCACGGACCTGCAAATGGTCGTGCAGAATCAATTCCGCGAGATCATGGCCGCGCCCATCATGGAGACTGTCAGCTTTTACCTGGAAGCACGTAAGCTCGCTGAAGAGCGGCTGAGTGATGGCGCGCGTCACCGCCCACGGTACTCGCTGCGGACGCTGAGCCAGGCGCTGCAGATCACGCGCATCCTCATCCAGCGCGGCTACGGCATGGACCGCGGTCTGTATGAAGGCTTCTCCTCGACGTTTTGCACACTATTGGATCTCGACTCGCGGACGTATCTCGAAAAGCTCATTAAGAATACGTTTGCCAAGACGCTTAAGGCCAAAGATCTCAAGCGGGAGCCGCCATGTCCGGGTGGCCAGAAGATGGTGAACGAGTTCGTGCTGGTGAGTTCCTACTGGGTGCGCAAGGGCGACTTCATGGCGCCGCGCGACGACTCGCTGCCGGATCCCGTGACGGCACGAAAGAAATTCGTGCTGACCAACTCGGTCGACGAGAACTTGCGCCACGTCGCAAGAGCAGCGCTCATTGGCAAGTACCCCGTACTACTGCAGGGCCCCACCTCGGCCGGCAAGACGTCTCTAATCTCTTATCTCGCGGCGCGTATCGGACAAAAGTGCGTGCGGATCAACAACCACGAGCACACGGATATCCAAGAGTATCTAGGCAGCTACGTGTCGGACTCCAATGGCAAGCTTGCGTTCAAGGAAGGCGTTCTCGTCGAGGCTGTGCGCAACGGGTGGTGGATCATATTGGACGAGTTGAACCTTGCGCCGTCTGAAGTTCTGGAGGCACTCAACCGACTACTCGACGACAATCGCGAACTGTTCTTGCCGGAGACACAAGAGACTGTCAAGCCCCACCCAAAGTTCATGTTGTTTGCGACCCAGAACCCGCCGGGGTTATATGGTGGACGAAAAGTGCTCTCACGTGCGTTCCGCAATCGGTTCATGGAGATCCAGGTCGACGAAGCACCGACCAAGGAGCTGCAGATCATTCTCCAAGAGCGCAGCTCCCTGCCGCCGTCGTATTGTGGGATCCTGATTGACATTATGCGGCAGCTGCAGATGGTGCGGCAGCAGTCGTCGATTTTCGCGGGCAAGTCGGGGTTCATCACGACACGCGACTTGCTGCGATGGGCCGAGCGTCGCCCTGCGACCAAGCAAGCGCTGGCTGAGGAAGGGTACTGTCTGCTCGCCGAGCGGCTGCGCAAGGACGAGGAAAAGCAAGTCGTGAAGAAAGTGATTGAGCAAAAGTGTAACGTCACGATCGACATAGACGAGATGTACTACCGAGGTGAAGCTCGTGAGTCCAATCTGCTGAACGAGCAAGGCGAGGTCGAAGTGGAGACAGTGTGGGGATCAAACGAGCAGTTTGAGCGCGTGCAACGACTCGTGGAAGAAGCCTTCGCAGACGATGGAGAAGGTACGCGGGGCAATGCCGCGGGGCTCGACAAGATCAGTGTGACAAAGGCACTCCGTCGTTTGTTTGCACTGGTCGGAAAGTGCCTCCAAAACCAAGAACCAGTGCTACTGGTCGGCGAAACGGGGTGTGGCAAGACGACGGTGTGTCAGCTCTATTCGCTGCTCTTCAATCAGCCGCTCCACATCATTAACTGTCATCAGCACACCGAGACGTCGGACTTCCTTGGCTGCCTGCGTCCCGTGCGTGGCAAGGAGATGATTGCACAGGATTTGCACGACGCGCTAGTCGCGTTTCTGTCGGTCCATGGAACGTTCAACCCGGAGAAGGCGGGCATGGCTGAGTTGCTCGCGGCGTACGAGACGGTGAGTGATGCAATCAAGAAGCGAGCGCAGGATGCCGAGACAGAGATGGAGGATGCCGACGAAGCTGCTGCTCTAGACAAGATCGAACGCCTCCGGCGACGGTACCAATCCATTTTCGAGTGGTGTGATGGGCCTCTCGTCGAATCCATGAAGACTGGCGACTTGCTTCTCGTCGATGAAGTCAATCTCGCGGAAGATGCCGTGCTAGAGCGACTCAATAGTGTGCTGGAGCCAACGCGAACACTGTTACTCGCGGAGAAAGGTGGAGACCAAGTCGAGGAGATTGTCGCCCACGACAAGTGGCGCATCATGGCGACCATGAACCCCGGCGGAGACTTCGGCAAGCGCGAGCTGTCGCCAGCGCTGCGAAACCGGTTCACAGAGATCTGGGTGCCGGCCATTTCCGACTTGAGCGACATTGCGACCATTGTGCGAGACCGGCTCGTCGGACGCGGTAGTGCCCATCCGTCCTCTAGTGCGCTGGCGACGCTGTGTGATCCCGTGCTCGCGTTCGTCAAGAAATTCAACGAGAAGAACGGCGGACTCGCTGGTTGTGGCGCCGTCACATTGCGTGACATCCTGTCGTGGATCAATTTCATCTGCTCGGTGATGAAGAAAGAGAATGGCGGCGTGTCGATGTGGACAGCGTTCGTGCAGGGCGCCGCACTATCGGTGCTCGATGGTCTCGGCTTAGGTTCGGACAAGGCACTCCACACGGCGCTCAAGGCCCGCGACGAGGCGTACGAGTATTTATTGGAGCTCGTGCCCAGCGACGATGCCGCGGCACGTGAAGAGGTCTTGCAGTCGCTGCATGCGACAAAGCAAGCCGTGGACGACAAGATTGCCGGACTGAACAGCCACGACGACTGCCATTTTGGCATTGGTCCGTTCATGATTCCTCGCGGTCCAGACACGCGGCAGCACGGCAAGGAGGTGCCGTTCTCGTTGAAGGCGCCGACGACCATGTCCAACTTGTACCGTGTGTTACGGGCCATGCAAGTGAGCCGACCAATCATTCTGGAGGGCTCGCCCGGTGTGGGTAAGACCAGTTTGATCAGTGCACTGGCGGCGGCCTCCGGTCATCGCTTGGTGCGGATCAACCTGTCTGAGCAAACTGACATCTCGGATCTATTTGGCTCCGACCTGCCGGCGGCCTCGTCTTCGGAAAGCCCGGAGAGCAGCGACACCTCCTCATCGGCAGGTGCCAAGGGCATGTTCGAGTGGTGTGATGGCGTCTTCCTTCGCGCTCTCAAGGCGGGCGACTGGGTGCTTCTCGACGAGCTCAACTTGGCGTCGCAATCCGTGCTGGAAGGTCTCAACTCGTGTCTTGACCATCGTGGCACAGTATACATCCCGGAACTCGACCGCGAATTCGAGTGCCCTTCGTCGTTCCGAGTGTTTGCCGCTCAGAATCCGCTGCGTCAAGGTGGCGGCCGCAAGGGTCTACCCAAGTCGTTTTTGAACCGCTTCACGCGCGTGTTTGTCGACATGCTCCACGACGACGACTTGACGCAGATCGCAACGTCCATGTATCCACAACTCCACGTGCCGACGACGGCGGCACTCTGCAAGCAAGGAGACGAAGCGATGGAGATTGAATCGACGATTCTCGAGCGCATGATCCAGTTCAACAGCACGATCCACCGCGACACGATGGAGGACTGCACGTACGGAAGACTCGGCGCCCCGTGGGAGTTTAACCTGCGAGACGTGTTTCGCTTCTGTGAGCTGATTGCTCAGGACGGCGACCTCGCAGCATTTGCGAAGAGTGACACGAGAGTTCTGGACACGTTGCGGTATTACGTCAACTTCATCTACGTCGAACGGATGCGCTCGCCGCGGGACCGAGCGTTTGTGGCCAAGCGATTTGCGCAGTTCTTTGGAGGCGTGGAACCCATGGAGATCAGCAATGTCGCACTGCGTGTCGGGGAGTCGTTCGTGCAGATTGGTCGTGCGTTCCTCCAGCGACGCGAGGACCATTTGCGCGTGAGCCGTGTCGTGCCGCCCGTGTTCAACTTTTTACTCAAGCCCATGGAAGCACTGATCCACTGCGTCAACATGAACTGGCCTGCGCTGCTCGTGGGCGCGCCGGGAAGTGGAAAGACGTCGTCCGTGCGTCTGCTTGCCGCGCTGTCTGGCAACAAGCTCCACGAGCTGGGCATGAGTGCGGGCACCGATGCCACGGAGCTACTCGGTTGCTTTGAGCAGGTCGATTTGGGGCGGAAGCTGCGAGCATTCCGTGGCGACGTTGAGGAGATTTTCGACACGGTCATTGATGCGTTGCTGCGAAAGGCGGCCGGTGCCGGTGCCAGGCGAGCGAAATTTATCAAACAGGCGCGCCACTTGAGTAACCAGTGGTTTGCGCTGGCCAAGCACGAACGTGACGCTGGTGATTCCAGTGCATCTTCGTCCGGTCGTGATTCGCCGAGCAAGAAGAAGCGAAAGCAAGCCACCAAGGGACAGCTCGACGATGTCGTGGTCGGGCTGCTGCTCGACATCATTTCTGCGCTCACCAAGGCTGTACCGCTCGTGGTGATGGAATCATCGGATGACGTCATGAAGGATCTCAAGCGAATCGAGCGACGCACGCGGGACCTCGTGGAACTGAGCAAGGCGTCAGCGGCGTCCGTGGCCTCGTCGTTTGAGTGGGTCGACGGGACGCTGATCCAGGCCATGGAGCGCGGCGAGTGGATCCTGCTTGACAATGTCAACTTCTGTAGCTCGTCAGTGTTGGACCGTCTCAACTCACTTATGGAAACTGGCGGCGAGCTGCTTATCAACGAGTGTGGTGTGATCGACGGCAAGCTGCGCGTGATCAAGCCGCATCCGAACTTCCGGATCTTTTTGGCGATGGACCCGCAGTTTGGCGAAGTCTCGCGCGCAATGCGAAACCGCTGTGTCGAGATCGCATTGGTCGACGCCGTCGACAGCGAGCAGCCACGGGATCTCGTGGTCATGGCTTCGACCGCTGGAGTTCCAGGGTTTAAGTTGGCGTGTGGTTTCCAACGCGTGCACCGTGCGATCCAAGACGCGTTGCAGCACACCCCTTCCAGAGGGGTTCGCCTTCTTCATCGGTTCAGTCGCCGCCATCTTGAAAATTGGGCGCTACTTGCTTCACGCGAAATGCAGCGTGGCGTGCACGTGCGGCTGGCACTTGACCGTGCGTTTGATGACGTGTACGGCACGGCCGAGGAGTTGGCAACATACGTACAGCTGGACAAAGCAGACTTGCTCCACTCGGCTTTCAGCGAGCCACTAGTCGATACCATGGATGTCGATGGACTGGCGCTACCGGCGGCATCGACGCTAGCACTGTGCCAGTGCGCCGAGAGCGTCATGCTCAAGCGCGATTTCGCGTACGTGGACTATCTGTTTCAAGCGGCGCCGCACAAGGGAGCCGAGAATCCACTGCTCTTGAGCTTGGCTCCGTCCAGCGCGTTAGAATCTGTGGGGAGAGGCGACGACATGCAGCTACTCGATTTTGTGGGGCTCACGTGCGAGCAAGGGCGTCTCGATGCCGTGCGACCTTCAGAAGCAATCTTGAAGTCAGCACACCGTCACCTGACAACGATAGAGTTCTTCCCGCTTGGTGGCACCTGCGTGTCGATGATGTTGGCACCGTTTGCGTTGCGGCGACTTCTGCAGGCGTTGTCGTCAACGTCGTCGCGTGTCATCACGGAAGAGCGACTTCTCTTTGCAATGGAGACCGTTGTCGGTGGCTTGGGTGGGACCCACGACTGCGACGCGTCGGGGTACTTGCTGTATCGGTACTTGCGATCGCTGCTGACGAACAAGACGTTCAAGGCGTGTGCAATGCGGTATCGCTCGGCGTTGAACCAGCTTCTCACTGCGGTCGCACCGCCTGACACAGAAACCGTGCGTGGGGAGCAGTTTCCCGTCTTTCTCTCAGCGAATGAAGCTGCTTACCGGTCACTAGAGACGCTCGTGTCGCGCAACTCTTCACCGGAAGTGGCTCCACTGTGGGCGACGATCACAACGGTCCAGACTCAGCTTGATCTGCTCGACGGTGTCGAGTGGCTGCGATTCTGTGAAGAAGAACAGTTCCTCCAGATCGACTTGCTGATGGCACCACAATCCAAGAAGCGAGAGCCAGTCGAGCACAGCGCCAAGCGTATGAAGAAGCAGACTGCGTTCGACGGCGATCTCTCAGGGTTCTCGGTGTTGCAACAGTCGTATGCTGTTCACGAGTACCACGCAGACCGGTCCTCGATTGCGAACGGGAACGTCGTGTTTCTTCTGTTCCCGTTCTTCAAGGCCTTTGATGGGTGGATGGCGACCGTACTCGATAGTGGGCACATTGACGACGCCGTTGCGTCGGTCATGAAGCGAATCATTCGCGACCGGTTCGAATTTTCCATCCAGATGCGGGACGCTGCGTTCGACTGGACCCATTTCCTCATCCACTGGCAGGTCGTCAAGAAGTCGCTGCTCGAGATCCCGGAGAGTCTCACTTTTTCGGTGCAAAAGTGGAATGATGTCGTGGATATGCGACAGCGGATCAACGACGCGATCGAACACGTCATTGGCTGCGCGACCTACAAGCACACGCTGTGGAAGCGTGGCGGCCACGCGTTGCTGCCTCGCAATGGCGACCTCTGGAACGCCAAGTACTTGCTGGAACGGCTCACCAAGACCCACACGCAGCTCCACGGACAGTACTTCTCGTCCATGGCGATCACTGATCGCCCGCAACAAGTTGACGTACTGGCGTTGCTGTTTGGTGGCACGGTGTCCATGGAGGCAGCGATGAAGAGCGGCCAGCTCGATGTGTCGGCGCTGTTTTATGTCGATGCGGCGACGCGGCGGGAGATTCTTCACGCTCTATGCGCGTTCTCGTTCGTGACCAAGCAGCAACAAGAGCAGCAGCTGCGTGGTGATGCAAATGTGGTCATGGCCGAGGAGCTCCTCAAGGTTCCAGACGTGCTGCTGAAGAAATTGGAGGCCAGCAAAGAAGCCATGACGTCGCTCATTTCGTCCAAGACGTTGTACCTGAGTGAACTGGAAGACACAAGTGCGAACCAGCACTTGCTGGATTTCATCCACAGCGACGAGACGGACGGAAGTGGCAGTGGCGAAGGCCGCGTGGGTCGCGACGCGCCGATCATGCTGTTTGACATGAAGACCAGTGCGCAACTCATGGATCAGCTCGTTAATTTCCAATTGGCGCCGCTCAAGGAACACGCGCTGGCGCGTCACGAGGTCGCGATCATCAGTCAACTGCTCCACGTCGCCAACGCTGCGCCACGCTTGATGAAGGAGGAAGAGATCAGCGAGTTGGTGGTGTTGATTCAAGAGACAATGGCGAGTCTCGAGACGTTTGTCGATGCCGTCGTTGACGTCGGCTTGCGTGATCCGACCACCTTCCACGCGTACCAGGACATTGCGTGGTGTGGCCATCGCTTTACGACCAGCAGCGAGTCAGCTCTCCACGGGGCTGAGCTTGCTGCCGAGTTACAGACGTTTGTGGGGGTGCTGCGGAGCCAGCTCAACAGCGTGCTCTTTGGGTTCCACAAGTTTTTGCGGGAGAATTCGTTCAACGCCATGGAGGCGGTCGCGTTGGAGATCTACGATACCCGCAATAAGCACCGGCAGAGCCACAGGGCACGAGGCGCTCGCCAAGACGACGACGTTGAGATCCACCACCATGTCATTCATGGTCTCCCGCGTGTGTTTCAGTCGGTTGGTAGTGCGGCCGTGCTGCGTGGCATCGCGGAAGTCGATTTGCACCAATCCAAGTGTGCGACAATCGAAACACAAGTGCGGTCCATACGGATGCAGAAGATTAAGGAACATTTGCGCTTGGCCGAGTCGACGCGACTCAGCGAGCAGCACACGATCCACAGCGCGACACGAAGATTCTTGCGAGAACTGTTCGTCTATACGGTCTCGGCTTTCGAAGCCAGCTTTCAGACCAGCGACGCCGACGCAAGTGGGCTCCTCTTTCGGTGGCTGGCGTCAAGCAAGGAGAACGGTATCCCCTTTTCTGGAGAGGATCGCAAGCACTTACTTCGTCTCCTGCGCTCGTCCAGTGACCTCGGCTTCTCCAGTCTGGCTGAGCAGTTTGCTGTGCCCTTGGTGGACCTCCTCGCCAGGACGCCGTCGGATACCAATGTGAAAACCGACGCTTTGACGCTGGGCGAGAGTCTCATTCGCATCGGGCTCTGGCGCTTCCTCTTGTTCCTGCCCAGCTCCCCGGTTGACCCCGTCACGAAGCCGTTGGTCAAGAAGGAAATGCTCATGAACCGCGTCGCAATGCAGGCGATCCAGACGAGTGTGGACGGCGCCATCGAGCGTTTCTCACCTCAGACCGACGCCATGGGGACACGCCTGCGTGCCGCCGAAATCCAGCAACTCACCGACCAAGTCCGTGCCGTCTCGGTCTTTGCCATTCAACGTTTCAACCCGGAACGTGCTGCTTCCAATGGAGTCGTGCCTCCCGTCGGTATCAACGTGTTCGGAGATTTGTTCCAGCAGCTCTTGCGATTCCAAAAGACCATTATGCCCATTGACAAGGTGTTGGCGTTTGTGCCCGTCGTGCGTGAGCTCACGGGGCGCAACAAGTCGCTGCAGGTGCTTCGGGAATTGGACATGCTCCAGCAGACGACCGAAAACTTCTCGGCGCAGCTGATGAAGCAATTCGGCACGAGCTTTTACGATATCGTCGAGCCGATCGCCGCGAGTATTGGCGCCGTGAAAGAAGGCATCGCGATGCTAGCATGGCACATTCAACTGCAGTTACAGCAAGCCAGTGTATCGGATACTGACAAGCACACGCTCGCTCTCGCGCTCATGCAGTTCCCTCGTGTGCCGACAACGATTGTCGACGACGCGACGGCGACCAACGAAGTGGTTTCCCTGCTTCGACTCGTGGGCACCAAGGCGTCAGCGCTCGCGAGTCCATCGCCGACGCTCGCCAAGAGGCAAGCGACCAACGTAGCGCTGCTCCGTGTCGCACTCATCAGGATGGCGCAGCAGTTCAAGGAGACTCTCGCACAGGCGTCGTCGCTCTCGACGTCGGCTTCGCTTGTTCGTACATCGGCGCAGTCAGTGCTGCGCACGAGCAAGGCAATCTTTGACTTGTTTCTCACGAAGTGGCACGAGCAAAAGCAACGGGAGGAAGAGAAGCGGCTTGAAGAAGAGGCACTGTTCAAGTACCGCACGCGCCACGTCGAGATCCAGTCGGAGGACCAGTTGCTCGAGCAAGAGTTCCGCGCGCAGTTTCCCGACTACGTCTCAAAGGAGTTCAGCGTGTTTCTCACGGCCGAGCAGGCCGCCGCTGCAGCGGCTTCTGCTGCTGGAAACGAGGCCATGACGACGGTCGACGGAGAGCTCTGGATCAGCGACGCGCTCATTCAAGAGCTGTGCGAAATGCACACGCAATTGTACGCGGCCGTGAGTGCGAGTGGCGCGTCGTCGTTTGACCGGCAGGTGCTCATTGATGCGTTCGCGAGGGCGTTTTCGTTGGCGGTTCACATGCGTCGCACAATCAACGCCATGGACAGTGACACGATCGAACACGCTGCCGTTGGCTCGAGTCTGCTCGCGGCGTCACTCGTCGAGAGTCGGCTCCACACGGGTCAGGCACCACCCATGAGTGCGCTGAGCAGCGAGTACATTCGCGGCATCGATTTCCATCGCGACCCACTGGTCAAGGAAGTCGTGCTCGCCGTTGCCCCGCTGCAGAATTTGCTGCTCAAGGTCCAGCGCCTGCTCGCGCTGTGGCCCGAGCACGCGATCCTCCAGCAAATCGTGCTCATCGCCGACCGCATCCGTAACTTTGAGATCTCGTCGCCGCTCGTGCGCACGCTCACGGCCATCGAGCTGCTCGTGCGCAAGGCGCAAGAGTGGGAGGCGTACGCGGCCCGCGAGTTTTCGATCGCCGAGGATCTCAAGGCACTGTCGTCGCTGATCACGCGCTGGCGCAAGCTCGAACTGTACGCGTGGCCGCACTTGCTCCACGTTAAGGAAAAGCAGCACCGCGCACTCGCCAACAAGACGTGGCTCAATATGTACTCGCTGTTGACGGCGCAGTTTGAAGGCGATGCAGAGATTCAGGCCGTCGCAGGAAGTGTGGCAACGCAGAAGAAGGAACGCCAGTGGCTGTACCTGAACGAGGCGACGTACTGGGTCTTCGGTTCAGCCAAGGCGGGTTCAGACACTTCGTTGGCCGTGAGTGAGGCCCAGCACAAGTGGCGCAGCGATCTCTTCTCGACGCTCGATGCGTACGTGCGGTCATGCCCCATGGGCCAGTATGAGAGCCGACTGGTGATTGTGTACGCGTTCTGCTGCCAGCTCTTCATGGAGCTGTCGCAAGAAGATGACCAAGAACGAGACACGTCAGCCTCGCACGGGCTCGCGAATGTGCTGTACCATTTGTACCGGTACTATGCGCAGCATCTCGGCTATCTGGATCGCCAGTGGAGTGCGTTGAAGGCGCCGATCCAGAAGCAGCTCATCGAGTTTGTCAAGATCTGCAAGTGGGACGAGCAGACCTACTACTCGCTCGAAGAGTCGGCCGACAAGTCTCATCGCAAGCTCATGAAGTTTGTGCGCGACTATGACGCTGTGCTCGGCGTGAATATGCAGACAGTGATTGACGGGTCGTCGGACAATGGAATCTCCAAGGAAGGAGGGTTCAGCGGCCTGGTCGCGACCAAGACTGAGCTGGACCGTGACGGCGATAGCGTCTTTGTGCCGGCGATTGAGATGCCCTCACCAGTGGCCGCCGAGTCGAGCGAAGGTGGGGACGAGGTGAAGGTTGTGAAAGAAGCGCCGGTTGTGAAGACGCCCGAGCCGGAGGGTTCTCCATCCGCGAGCGTCATTGTGGTTGTGACACATGCCAGCCGGGACATCTCTCTTGCATCGCCGCTCTCGAGTCTATCGACGTACGCACCCAAGATGCCGAGCTTTGTCAAGCGCATCACAAAGTACACGACGCAGCAGATCCTCTCGCTCGAGCAGGTCCGGCAGCGCCAGCTGTCGCGAGAGATTTGCGAAGACATGTGCTCGACCATTTTCTATCGCATGGCGCTTCTCCAGAACGACGGCAATGTCAAAGACGGCCCGCGGCTGCCCAAAGGGTCCAAGAAGAAGGCGCTCATTGACCTGCTCGCCGAGCTCAAGACGCAAGGGCTGTCGTACCACCGCATGCAGCTTCCGCAAGAGCAGCAGCAGATGGAGCAGCTCTTTGCATTGGATGTGCCCGACGTTGAGAACTGTCTCCAGGTCGACGGTCTCCAAGACTTGGTGGTCATCCACGAAGACGAAGACGCCGTTGCCATGGGATCCTCTGCCAAGACGACAAAGAAGAACAAGGTCCAGAAGAAGAAGCTCAGTAGCAAGAAGAAGCGCAGTGCGACGATGGCCGCCGACTCGACGGCAGTGGCGTTGGTCGAGAAAGACACGCCGCTGTGGTTGTGGCGTCGTGCCGACGACTATTACTACCGCTTTGTGAGCCAGATTTCGAGCCTGCGGTTTGCATCGCTGACGCAGTTCTCTCACGATTTGTCATCGAGTGAAGTCGACCGCATGAACGGCTATGCGGAAAATATGCTCCATCGCATGGTGCAGCACCGGCAGCTCATCCACGCATCGTCTCTCAGCCATGAGCACTTGCTCGTGGCGCTCACGCGGCTGCGTGAACTCGGTGCGTGGAAGCACAACTACCTGGACGAGACGAAGCCAGCAAGCGTGTCGGTCGAGGTCGCTATCGAGTGGCAAAAACACCAGCAAGGCATGGCGGCGCTGCTTCGTGAGCCGCTGCGCGAGCTGGAGATTCTCGTGGCGCAGGTGCTTCGCACCAGCACGTCCAGTGTTTCGCCCGCCACGATCAAGTCCAAGTTCGATTCGATGCTGGCGCTGCTCGACGAGATCTCGATGTCGTTCGAGTCACGAGACCAAGAAAGCGGTCGGGTCTTGCGCAAGTCGCTTGGTGTCCCGGGCATTCCGTTCCACACGAGTCTGTCCTCGGACGACCTCGAGCGCGACGGGAATGCCGGGCTGGTCGCGTTTGCGCACCCGCACAAGCGTGTCCACGGCGTCTCACCAGTCGTTTTATCGATGTCGAGCGACTCGATGGTGCTCCCCGTAAGTGAGACCGTGCTGCTCGCGAACCGCGCGAAAATGGAGAAGATTCAGGTGTTGCTGTTGGAGACCCAGTCGGCGTTTTCGCTCGTGGCACCGACGGCGTCGTTTGATGCGATGGGGTCGGCCCTCGCGGCTGCCATCCAGCAGGACGCTAGCTTTGTCTCGTCCGCCATGAACATTGGTGCACTCAAGATCGAGAACGAAGCGAACGACAACGCTGAGATCGTCAACCAGTCGAGAAAGCAGTTTGCCGAGCAGTACGATGCCCTCGTGTCGACCGTGCTAGTCGCGATCCAGGACCTGACGACCACAAAAGAGCAGCAGGCCACGGACGACGACGAATCCAATGCGACGATCCGCGAGCAGCTAGCGCTGCTGACGACGAGCATCAAGAACGCTCGCATCCACCCGATCGCAACGCAGCTCCATGGACTTTTGAGCCTCGTCTCGCAGCAATACGCGGCGTTCGTGGCCAACCCGACCGTGTGGCGCCACGCTCTGGACGACTCACTCGCTCTGCTGGAAGCGATCGAGCGCATGGTCGTCGACATGCGTGGCATCAGCCGTCAGCTGTTGGCCGATTTGCTGGTCACGCACAAGAGCGTGGCCAAGCTCGACTACATTCTGCTGCGCATTTTCCGGAACTTGTTTCAGCACGGCTTTTGCCGTGCGGCTGACGACAAGGACGATGGCGAGGCCGGCAGTGGAGACGGCAAGACCAAGTTTACGGATGATGTCGATGGCACGGGCATGGGCGAGGGCGACGGCAAAAAGGACGTGAGCAACGAGATCGAAGATGAAGAGCAGCTGCTCGGCCTCAAGGGCGACGAGAATGAGCAGAAGCCGCCCGAGCCGGGCGAGAAGCCCGAGGATACGGGGCTCGAGATGCAGAACGACTTCGATGGCACGATGCACGACGTGCCCGACGATGAAAAGAATGAGCACGATGACAAGAACTCGGACGACGAAGAAGAGCTTGACCGCGAGATGGGCGACTTTGATCAAGACGATGAAAACGTCGTGGACGAGAAGAAGTGGGGCGACGACTCGGACGATGACGACGACGACATTGACAAGGAGAATGAAAAATTTGAAGACGACTCGCGGATGGACCAGAGCGAGGCGATCGAGGACGAGATCCGCGGCAAAGACGAGGATGAGGACGACAAGAAGAAGACGTCGGACAAGGAGGAAGCCAAGCCGGAGGCCAAGGAGATGGAACCTGCTTCCAAGGATGAGGAGAATGGTGGTGGCAGTGACGAGGACGACGGTGACGACGATGAGGAAGACAAGAAGGACCCGGTGAATGATGATTTCGAGGACAAGTATGAAGAGAAGCACGATCAAGTGGATCCCAACAGCCGCGACGACGAGCAGGAAGAGGAGAAAGACCAGGAGGGCGAGCAGGGCGACGAGCTGCCCGAGAATATGCAGCTTGACGACGACGGCGATCAAGGCGACGACGAGGAAGGCGACGATGGCGAGGACAAGGAGGATGAGGCCATGTCGGATGTCGGTGACGAGACCACCGCGGACACGCACGAAGAAGACGACGAGGACGCTCCACCAGAGGAAGAGAAAGAGGAGGAGCCTCTGGACAATGCAGTGCAGCTCGGTGCTGGCGGGCTCGACGACGAGATGGACGCCCCCGAAGAGGAAGACAAGCCCGAGCCGGAGAAGGACGAGGTCAAGACGGAAGAAGACGCATCGGACCAGCAGAAGTCGTCGTCAACAGTGGCGGGGACGCAGGCCAAGGATGGCGTCGACGAGATTGAGCAGGACGAGACGGCTGATACGGAGATGGAGGAAGATCCGTCCACACGCGAGGAGAAGGAGACGCCGGAGGATGAAAGTCACGACCAGACCAAGCAGAGCAGCAGCATGGCCCAGCAAGACCGTGAGCAGGACGAGAAGAATCCCGAGTGGCGGCCGTCGAGCCAAGTGGAAACACCGCGGGAGAACGAGCAGCAGAAGCGGAACCGGCGCAAGCAGGAGCCGAATCCGTACCGGAATCCGCAGACCGCCCAGGAACACTGGAAGCGTCGCGTCGAAATGGTCCAACGAGACAAAGATGAGCAAGAGTCGGGAGCGAAGCGTGATGGCGAGGACGAGCGTGAGATGACGACGGCCGAGCTACTGGACGATGACGAAGAGATGGAGGACGCCCAGCACGCGCTCGCCCCAGCGGACGAGAACCAAGTCATGAACCAGCAGAACCAGTTGAACGAGGAGGACGAGGACAAGGCTAAGCAGGACGAAGAGGACCGTCAAGACGGCGCCGGTGCCTCTGCGATGGAGATTGATGACGAGGACGACCAGGCGGCGCAGAAGAAGACGGAGGAGGACGAGGATGCTGACGAAAAGCCCAAGGAGAAGACGCCACCCAAGACAGATCATCCTGCTCCGACGGAAAAGGAAAAGGCATCAGAGACAGAGGCGTCGAAGCAGCAAGCCGGAGAAGAGGCCACGCACGCGGACGATGCCAAGCAGCAAGACGAGGACGAGGATGTCGACATGGACGAAGACAACACGAACGCATCCACGGCGCTGCGCCCTGTGAGCGATGAGCTCCAGCGTCACGAGGAAGCTGAGGACGACGAATCCGACGACGAGAATGCAGATCGCTCGATGACCAAGCTCTTATCGGCCGACGAAGTGGCGGCGCTGCGTGCTGATCTGGACGCGTCCATGGCGCAGTGGTCCCGCAGCGACCTGGCTGCGCGTGGAGCCGAGCTCTGGGCCAAGTACACGTCCATTACGATGGGCTCGTCGCAGCGGCTGTGCGAGCAGCTGCGGCTCGTGCTCGAGCCCATGCTGCGCGCCAAGCTCGAGGGCGACTTCCGCACGGGCAAGCGCATCAACATGCGCAAGGTGATCCCGTACATTGCGAGCCAGTTCCGCAAAGACAAGATTTGGATGCGGCGCACGCGGCCGTCCAAGCGAGCGTACCAGATCATGGTCGCGATCGACGACTCCGAGTCGATGGCCGACAACCACGCGGGCCGGCTCGCGCTCGAGGCCATGGCGACGCTGTGCAAGGCGCTGACGCAGCTCGAGGTCGGCGAGATTGCGGTCGTCAAGTTTGGCCAGGACATTGAGCTGCTCCACGCGTTTGATGCGGCGTTCACAGACGACGCCGGCGCGCGCGTGATCCCGCAGTTTGGGTTCAAGCAGCAAAAGACGCACATGGTGCGCACGCTCGACGCGATCCTCCAATTGCTCGACACGGCCAAGCTCACGTCGTCGCATGCGTCGTCCCAAGTCGAGTTTACGCAGATCGTGTTTTTGATTTCGGACGGACGCTTCGACTCGGACGGCCGCACGCGCATCAAGAAGCTGATTGAAAGGGCGCTCGAGCAGCAGCAGCTCATCGTGCTGCTGGTTGTAGACACTCAGACCGGTGGCGACGACAAGAAGACCCAGGACGGATCGATTCTCGAGACCAAGAGCGTGACGTTTGTCAAGGGCAAGGTCGAGATGGTGCCGTACCTCGAGAATTACCCGTTCCCGTACTACGCGATCGTGCCGACGTCGGCGCTGCTGCCCGAGATCCTCTCGGACTCGCTGCGCCAGTGGTTTGAGATGCTGCAGATGAAGCAATAGTTGCATACATGTATGACCGGAGGTGCATAGATAACGACATAGATTTAGCATATTTGAGGATTTACACACATAGACTCAAAACGTGCATATTTTTGTCTTACTTCCCTTCCATAGGCGAAAGTAAAACGAAAAAAAAGAGATTAACTTAAAATGGGGTTCATACTTCTTACTCTTCACTAAACTCGTTGAGCTCCATGGAGAGGATCGCGTAGATCGCATCCTCCAGCTCGAGCTTGGTCCCATAGAGCGGCAACTCAACGCGGTTGAAGCACGTGTGGACCTTGGGGAATCCCTTGGTCTGGTGGAGCAGAGGCCGCAGCGAGAAGGCGCAGATGCGACCGTCATAGCTCGTGAGTCCACGGAATCCCTGGACGGGCACCCGCGACGAGCCCGTGCTAAACTGCAGAAAGCGAGCGCGCTCTTCCTCCGTGAGCTGTGCCATGGTCTCCCAGAACCATTCGACGACGTGGAGGTGCTCGCTAAAGTTGGGCGTCACGACCGTGTTGCGGCGCCAGTCAGCGAGGTCAATCTCGGGCAGTCCGCACAGCACGAGCTCGAGTTCTTGGTAGTCAAAGACCATGAGGTTTTCTTGCGGCACGACCTCAAAGAGCCCAAGCGACAGCGCCTGGAGCTGCTCGGCGTACCGATCGAGCATGAGGTACCGCAGCTTCAGGTGGAGGTACTCAGCCTTGTTGGCGTCCGTGACAGCCAGGTCGCGCCCGCCCGGCACCAAGTCGATCACGAGCGGCTTCTCGTCGCGGATCTCGGTCACGCTAAACGTGAGCTCGAGCGCGTCGACGTTTTCGTTCTCGCGGATCCACTTCATGCTGTTGTAGACCTCGGGGTCGACGTACTGCAGGTCGGAAAACGTAATGGGCACGCCCAAAAAGTGCTTGAGAATGGGCAGACACAGCCGCGCCTGCATGGTCTGCCCCTCGAGCAGCGCTCGCCCGAGGAGCCGTCCAATGCCGCGGAAGTAGAGCAAGTGGTCGGCCGTGCACTCGATCGAGTTCGGGTTGATCGCGACCGACTGGTTGTTGCGGTGGCAATTCATAAAGAGCCCGAGCGAGTCGTCCAGGAGCTTGCCAAACAGAATGGAGAACCACTCGCGCTGGAGCCCGCCGGCGTCGATGCCCACCTCGCCCAGGAACTCGATCCGCAGCGGAAAGTGGATGTGCTCGAGCTGGATGCCGAGCAGTTGCTCCATGGACTCGACGAGGATATTCTCGCGGTGCACGCTGAGCTTGATGCGGCCTTCGTCCCAGTTGCGCAGCAGCCCGTTCATGCGCTCGAGGAACCACGCGTACTTTTTCTGGAACGGCAATTGGCTCACGTGGTCAATGAGCTCGAGCTCGTCGGCGCGGATCTTGTAGCCTGTGATGGTCGTTGCAGCGTCGGCGCGAGAGGATTCGGCAAACGTGAGCCGCCCTTCGCTGTGAACCGAGGAGCGCACGAGATATGTCACAAATCCGGACGACGGGCGCCGGCTCAGAGAACTGTTCCCGGTCATCAAGCTGGTCCCGCCAAAACTGTTCCCACCAAAACTGTTCCCACCAAAACTGGTCCCGATGGGAATAGTACCCCCCGTCATGGACGACGACACAAAGGAACCGACCGCACGCGGACTGGCGGCCGGGGGCAATGGCGGCGCGGCGCGCGGCGGTTGCTGGCCGGTCGAGTAGACAATGTCCTGGCGTTCCCAAAAGGCCGTGCCGTCGGGCGCGATCTTGCGGACCCATTCCTTGCGTTTGCGCGCGTACTGCTGGCGCGTGTTGAGCGCGCTCAGGCGAAGCGGCTGCACCGGTGTCTGGCCGTTGGACGAGAGCGAGCGGCTGCTGAGCCGGACCGCGTTTCCCGCCAGTGAAGCCGAGAGTCGCGTCGAGCCACCCGCGTTGAAACTGGGGTTGCTGTGCTGGCGCTGCTGGCGCTTAATGCGCATGGCGTCGAGGTCGGCCACGACCGAGTCGCGGCGCGTGGCATTCCGCTTGGTGTCGCAGAGAATACAGTTGTTCTTTTCGAGCGCATTCGTGAAATCACACACGAGGCACTTCCACCGCTCGTCGCTTTCGCCACTATAATACAATAAAGAGAAAAGCTTCTTAGAGTCCCATCCCTGAGACGCGCACAGCAACGACAGGCAAAGCCTACTTTCGCTCGAGATCGAGACGCGTGACGGGCTCAGCGGCGGCATCCTGAAGGAGAATTCTGTGTGTGGAAGGACAGAGAGGTGAGTCGAGTCGCCAAGAGAGAAAGTTTGGTAGTTAGAGAGAGAGCGTTGTACCTGGCCAAAAACGACCGCGAGAGATGCTCCCGAGGCGCCGCCTGACGATCCTTGAGCACGTAGAGACCACCAAGAAGCAGCAGCAGTATGACGGCCGCCATGAGCGTGAGCAAGAGCTCCATATTCGCGCCGCCGTCGTCCGAGTCGCTCATGAAGCGAGCCGATGAATAAACGTCTAACTGTATGCACGCGAAAGTCGGTAACTCGGTCTTTTCGGTCTATCGCGCGCCAGTCTGTTGGGAGAGGACTATCCGAATACTAGTCACGGAGCAGGGAACGTTGGGTTCGACCTCTTTTTTGTCAGGGACCCCCGCCTTTAGCCGGCCTGTCAGTCAGTGGGTGGTCCAACCAGTTATTTTTCTTTGCTGTTGCCGCAAGGGGCTGCGTTTAGACGTTCTGCACTGTGGTCAACTTATCCACGCCACACACAGAGGACGCGGAGGAGAAGAAGAGTGTGGATGTGGGATGTTTTATAAACTGGCCGGCAGACCTGCGGCTGACGCGAGTGCATTTGCACGACGCTTGCCGCGCCAGCGTCTGCTGGTCCACAATCGCACTGTGACACAGTGCGACAAAGTGCGTGACCAAGCCCTTTCCACGAACGTGGTCGAGTCGTCAGAAGGAAGGTGGGAAGAGCATCTGACTACATTGCTCCAACCCTCATTTAGCAATGTCCAGTTGGAATTGTTCTATATTAGGGTGCATACTGAAACACTTCGCGTGCATAGCCTGAGCATATTCCATCTGGCTGGGTGGCAGACCTTGGTGCTCCGAATGTTCACCTTGGACGTGTACCCATTTCGTATTCCAATTATCACCTTCATGGAAGAAATGATGGTCGACATCCTATGTATATCGTTACACCCTCCCCATGGGGTCAAGGCTGACACCGAGGCTGGGTGAACTGGTGGTTTCAAATGGTGGGGATGGAAGACCAAGCCGTGCAGCTGCTGACAAGATGGGATGGTCAGATGAAGTCGATGGCGAGGATATCGTTAAGCGCGCTGTAGTGCCTGCGCAGCATGCAAAAAAGGAGGAAGAGGATTCACTTGCCCCTACGCCACGCTGCAGACACATCCGTTCGCATGTGGACCTGGGGGCTCTTTGATGCAATCTGCACTGCGAGACAGTCACATATATATGGTTTGCCATTCGTGCATACTGAAAAAGTAGGCGAACTTGATGCTGCAGTTTCACTGCCCCGATGAACATCACGATCGTCGTCGGCGTCGCGATGCTCGGAAGCTGGCCTGTAGAGGAAAACAAAGGGTTTACTCAGTATTGAACGAGCGAGGGATCCCACGCAATTCAGGGCGTGCAGTCAGGCGTACCATATCGTCGTCGCTGTCGTCTCCTTCTTCGACATCTGATCCGCCCTTGGTCTCTTCATCAACATCCATGGACGATCGCCCTCTCTTTGGAGGCGAGGTGCGTCCCGGGGTCTCGTCATCACTTGATTTTGTTGCTGGTGACATGGCTGATGCTGACGAATCTCGCTTGTTTGCTCGTGACGCAACTGAGGCACGCGGCACAAAGCTATCAGGATCTTCCTCACTTTCAGAGTCGGAAACAAACATCTTGGCTTGCGATCGGGCTTTCCGCATGAGTGATTGGCGTCGGCTGGGCGTTGCGGATGATGCTTCGTCATCCCCGTTGACGGGCGTTGCCGGACTCTTCACAGGCGCTTTGCGACGCGTTGTCGACGACGTGGATGTTCGCCTCTTTTGAGCGGATAGCGGAGGCGAGCTCATGGTTAGAAAAGTATCCAATGTTCCCGACGGTTTGATAGGAGACAGCGAAGCCTGCAAAAAGAAAGAAAATAATGTGAGTCTCCAGTATCTTCGACGAGTATAACATAGTAAGGACTCACCGAAATGCGAGACTTCTTCACTGGTGGCTCAGCAGACGTCCTTGACTCCAACTGCTCGTCGTCATTCGCGTCGATAGACAATTGACTCATTTTCGATGACACTCTTTTGTCTGACGCCTTGCCCGAATTGAAGAGCTGCTTCGGGAGATAAATCTTGCCCGGAAACGCCTTCAGGTTCGATTGGTTCTTGATACGTCGTTTGAGCACCTGGACGGCACACTCGACCAACGGATATATGGCAACACCGTTCGGGTCGGTGGCATCGTGGCAGTCCGACAGCTTGGCCAGGATTTGCAATAGGAAGGCAATGTTGTCTGCTCCGACCGTGTTAGCTGGCATAAGACCGTCGATTAAGAAGTCGAGGTACGCCACTTGGTCACTCCACGCCGGATCAGACATAAGCGAGCCTCGCATTCCGCCTTTGCGATGCATGGACGCAGCCGAAGCCGGAAAATCGGGATGGTGAGCGAGCAGATGGATCACGTACGGCAACGCATACTCTGGCACCATCAACGCATTGACGTTTTGCTGGTCTTCTTCATCATCACCAGCATCTTGGCTGTGCGTGGCAGATCGTCGCGACGACGTCGCCTCAAAGACGCGTCGCATGCGCTCGACTGCGACAGTCAGGAGACCGCGCGCATGCTTCTTCATCACTGCGCTCGGCTCGGAGGCGGCCAACACCAAATAGCTGAGATATTTGTGCGGATGCGGAATGGAGCTCTTCATCAGGTTGGCAGAGAGCTTCTTCACGAACGCTTTCCGGACATCTTCAGCCGAGTCTTGCATAACAAAGCCCAGAATGTGCCACTCGGCGACGGCGAGCGAGCTCTCGATGGTGCGATGGCGCAATAGCTTTAAGATATTGCACGCGGCGGAAGTACGATACTTGACGGGCAAGGAACCCGCTGAACCCCACTTGCGCCCATCCGACCGCAATACATCAAACAACAGAGTGAGCAACTCGCGGCTTCGACCGACAAGATTGGCTGTATCCCCGTCGTGGCAGTAGAGTAACAAATCAGCCACGACCTTGATTGCGAGACATCGCACTTCGGCAGCCTTCGCATTTGTGTAGCCAGTTTTCGAGCCTTTCTTGAGCTTCGCGGCGTCCGCCTTTGCATCTTGCTTGTCTTGACGGATGAAGTTCTCCAAAAGTGTGTCCCACAGTGACGAGACGCTATCCGGGTGACGAAAGAAATGCAGCGGACATCGCTTCGCAAAAACGTGGAGACTGTGGAGCGTCGACACTGATGTTGGTGTGCTCGGAGCCGCGAGAATTTTCTTCGAGCACAGCTTCACAACTAGCCCACTCACATCCTTTGACTCGCCGAAGAAATTTGCAAGGATCTGTGCTGCAAATTTGGCCGCTGCACCACCATCCTGGGAGCTAGCACTTTTCAATGCCACACCAAGACAGCACTGCTTCAGGTAGTTCTTGAGAGCATCGGACGGGATCTCGTCCGTAGCGGACCTGTCCAGCACGTCGCCACTTGCAAGCTGGCGCTTCTTCCAGTGCTCTGCGAAGAGAGCGAGGGCATTTAAGAGGCTGACGACCACCTTGTGATCGTGTTCTACGTCTTCGTCCTCTTCGTCCTTGTCGGCGGTGCCATTTGTCTTCGCACTTTCATCGTTCTCCGTGAGGATGGTTTCGAGATCGTTCTGAACAGAGCTCGCAAACAGTTGGGGCATGGTGCGAGCAACAATCTGAAGCAAATCGGTCACGGAACGGTTCTCGCGGTGATGCGGCAAACCAGTCCCACTGAAGAAGCGCAGATAGGTCGCGATTGTTTCTTCACTGACGGTGAGCATGTTGAGCTTGCGACAAAAGTTCTTGAGGAAATCACCCAACGGAGACTTGGAGCCAATGGCTTTCACGAGTCGATCCCGAGCATTTCGTTGATCTTGAGAAGACTTCGAACAGTCACGCAGAATTTCCAACTGCTTGAACACGGTCTGGTCCTTCCAGCTAGCTAGTTGATTGAGCAGCTTGCGGAGGTGGTCTGTGTCCGAAAAAAGAGGCGCAATTCCGCTGTGCAAAGCATTCGTAGCCGACTCCATCACGACCCCAGCTTGTGAAGGACTTGTTGACGCCCGTCGCGACATTTTCTTCGCACTCAAGAACGCTTCCAGCTGGGTCTGGCACTTGGCTCGTTCCACAAATACTCGACGCAATGCCTCTCTTGCTGTTGCGTCAAGTGAATGGTAGATGAAAAGTAAACCCTTCGCCCGACAAGTCTCGGAGAATGCCTTTGGAAGGAGGATATCGTCCAGGAGCTGGATAACGCGAAGCTTGAGTTCTTGTTGCGGATACGCAAAGCACTTCAAAACAAAGTCTGGGACCCATCCAAGCTTCTTCGCGTTCGACGTCGGAACCGCATTGCCCAATGAGAGGTCGCTACTGTCGTCATCCTCTTCCTCGCCCGCCCAATAGGCCGAAATATGAGTGGCGTACACCTGGCTCAACCCCGTCATTGCCTCCTTTCTCAAGACAATCCGCTTGTCCTTCATGCGTTCTCCGACTTGTCGGAGACAGTCTTCACTGACAGCTTCAATGTGATTGGCCGCGAGATCACACACTTCGTTGACGACAAGTCGTCGTACCTCCCATTCCGGATCCGTCAATCGGGCGACAATTTCTTTCTCGATAAGCGGCGCGAGCTCCGCTTTCCGTTTCCAAATGATCACACTGACTTGCACCATCTGGAGACGAATTTCCTTGCTCACGTCACGGAATCGTCCCAAAAAATCGCGAAAGTTCTTCATATAATCGTGGCCGTAGTCTGCATGTGAGGAAGCAAACAAACGCCCCATCAGTGCGATCGCCTCGGAGCGTGTTGCGACTTCATCGACTTGAAGCTGCATGGCGACGTTCGGGAGCACATAAAGCAATAGAGACGAGTGGACTTTGTGGACTTCGTAGATGAGCGTGTAGACGTGTTCCTTCAACTCCGACGCCTTGCTGTTCATGAACGTCGTGGGGGCGTCAACCAGCACACTGTTGAAAAAGTGCGACAAATGGCTCTGCAGGTGGTCGCTGGTTCGACGGATGAGCTCCTGCGCCAAGTGGTACGGCCCCCGAGCAGCCGACGACTCCGCGTTCGCTGGGTCGATTGCGGCGCTCGTTGTGTCGACGTTGGGATGCGCATGGACGAGAGGCGAGAGAATCACGTCGAGCAGATTCTGTTCGATGGAGTCACTTTCTTCGATGCACGTAGTCATGATGGAGAGCATGAGATTCTCAATCTTGACAGAGTGGTCCTTGCGGATCGTGTTGAACAGTGTGCGAAACAGCTGCACGAGCAGCGGATCGTCCGATTCCTCAGGCACGTAGTCCATCCCAAGAAGCAGCAGGTAAGACTTGACGCTCGCGAGGCTCTCGAGCACGTACACGTGGTGCAGATTCGTCGACGAGGCCGTCGCGATGCCGCTTGAGCTCTTGTCGTCCCCGCTTTCGATCGCGAGGCACCGCAACTGTTCGAGCACGAGCTGAAAAGCGTCGTACAGTTCTTCGTTCGACTTGAAGGGCATATCCGGCGCATACACGCGCATCAATTCGACAAAGCAGCACGACGCGAGCGACCGCACGTTCTTTTCAGTGTGGTCCATGATCTTGTCGTGGAGCAGCTCTGTGCACACCAGGCGCAGCTTCTCGAGCGGCACGTCTGCATCGTGTTGTTGGTTGGGCATTTGCTGGAGTACGGCCCACGTCTGCTTGAGGCGACGCGACAGATCGGACGAGTTGCCCGCCATCATCAAGAACGAGCCCGTGAGCACCGCGTCAGCATCCGCGGTTTGTCCACCGCCGCTAGTCCGAGGCTTGGGCGCCGAGCGGGCCCGAGTCTGCCGCGTACCTCGCTCTTCGCTCTTCTCTTCTTGCTCCGAGTCGTCGCTGTCGTCGGCCACGACACGTGCAGGCGCTCGTCGCTTTTTGGTGGTGGGAGCCACTTGCGCATGCGCTCGCTGTGGGCGCTTCTTTTTCCCTTCGTCCTTGTCGTCATCGTCGCTCGCACTGACCATCTCTTCGTCCTCTGGGCCTCCGCTTGCTTGGTCCGTTGCACCTTCCTCGCCCCCTTCGCTCTCGCTCAGATCGTCCTCGGGTTGCTTTGCCGCCGCCCTGGGCTTGCGCCGCAGCGCCGACTTGTTCATCGAATCCACGATCGTCTGCTGCTGCTTGGCGCCGCCCTTTGCCGTCGCATTGGCCTTGGCCTTAGCCGTTGCTGCGGCACCGCGCTTCTTTGCCGGCGGCATCTTTCTCACTTTTGTTTCTTTCCTTTTCTCTGGCGTTTCCCACGCGAACGTCAATCTCCTGGGTTGACACGGATTCCCCGCCAAAAAAAAATGAAAAATGTCCGAATAAACCTCCAAGGGCAACCACCGTGAGATAAATTGTACGGACATTTTTGTTGCTTGACCGCCATCGATCGTACACTGGGCTGCAAAAGTGGCGCCAAAACTAAAGTGTAACCAACCCCGCTGTAACCCTTCAACTTAGAAATGAGGCATGATGACGTTTCTAAAACTCAGCGTCACTCAAACGAGGTCGTTTATCGGAATGGGTTGAAGTCGTAAAAATACATTCCGGCGTGGTAGGGACTCCGGGGGCGCCCCCCTCGATTGCTCACTTGGTGGATCGAAACGGCGCCACCACACATTTGCAGCCTCCATAGTCGTCACCATGTCGTTCACACCGCAGCTCTTCGCGGATGAAGGCAAACTGCTGCCGCTCGCGAATGATGACGAGTTCTTCATCCTCGAGCGCGCCAAGATCTCGTTCCAGGTCAAAACCATCGAGTATGGAATGAGGATACGTCTTGCTCTCTTTAGTGGACAATAACAATGGCGACTGACTAGATTGTGCATTGTCAGGGATACGTTCAAAGGTAAAGGGCGTATCTACTGCACGACGCAGCGCATCATCTTCGTGGCCGAGAAAGGAGCGATGCAGCACGGCATTTTCTTCGAGTCGTTTGTAGGTCTCACTTCGTACCCATGTCTCACCAAGAGCGAGACTGATGCTCAACCTCGCTTCGGAATGAAACCCATAGGAGATTCCGCTGGTCAACATGATGGAGGAGAAGTTCAACCAGCCCATCTTCGGTGCCTGCAGCTTGTCGGGCCTCGTCATTCCCGTACGAGAAGGCGTGTCTAATGGTCCAAGGTCTGATAATATTCTAACATATTCATCTCACTCTTCCGCAATACTACCAGAGCGATGGCGAGACGTCCGAAGGTGCCAAGTTTGCGTGGAAGATCATTTTTGACAATGGCGGTACGGGCACAGTGCTGCCTGTGTTCTTGCGCCTGCTCGAAAAGCGCAAGCGCCAAGAAGTGCTCGATCTCAACTTTGTCCAGAGCCAGAACAAGGCCTTTGTCGACCCGAACGACCCGACCGTGATCTACATCGCGCAGCCCGTCAAGCCGCGCGGCACGACCAAGGCCTCCAGCTAGACCATCGTCCAGACCAACCATCTAGCGGGGGGAAATGCGCACGGCGCTATATAATTATCATACCGGTATTTTTGTGGTGTTGGTTTTCGTATGTGTGCCTTGCTTGGCTCGTGTGCAAACGTCATGGTTCACACCGACACGCGTCCTGTTATATACTACGTTCGTGGACATCACTGCTGTCTCAGAATGCCATGTTGAAGGTCGTCGGTGGCATGATCGTCGCGACGTGGCTCCGCTCGGCCTTAGAGTATCGTTTCTTAATGACGGCGAGGTTGTTATCGGGCGAGTTCAAGTACAAGCTCTGCAGCTCGCCCATGCACTCCTTGAGGTCTGCCCAGCGATATTGGCAGGCGTCGGCCAATTCTTTCGTCTTCAATGGATCATATCACAGGAGATATTAGCTACCAGAGGCCAAAATGAAACGTCATAGAACGAGGTGCGCACCATAGGGAAGCCGTCCACCGTGAACATCGCCATCGACAGGCAGCATGCCGCCACGACTGACGGAACAAACTTCAAGAACTGGTATTCTTGGAGCGCGAGCTCGAGCAGGTAGTGCGCCAGCATCGACGTCTTCTTCTGAATCGGTGGGATCATGCGCTCGTATATGTTGAGAAAGTCGAGTGCTATTGAAGGGATGGAAACGTTAGTGTGAAAACAGTACCCTCATGAGAAGCTGAGAGAATAAAAGATTACCGGTGGGGATCGACAACGTAAAGTTGAGCGTGTTCAGCAGCTTCTCCTCCATCTTCAACACCTCCGCCGACGTGTACACATTGTCGGCACACATTGCCAAATCCTCGACTCCAATGTACGACACGTCTTCGCATTTCGACGCGACATGCAAACACGTCGCGCCAAGCAGTTGAAATCGCGTTTTCTTGACCATGACGATGTCGAGGTAGCGGTCGGTATAGTTGACAGCCAAAAAGGCTGTGCGGAGGCACATCTCAAACACATCCACCACTATAGAACACCAAACACAAGGTGAGCACCTGCATTCCCGAGACGACACTCTTCATGCTTCCACTCACCCTCAATGAGCCAGTCAACAAGCATGGAGCGGTGAGCTGGTCGCAACGCCTTTTGTCGACTGTAACGATAAATTCCGTTAGCATTCACATGAGACAAAATTTGCATTCGAGCCAAGCAAACGCACCTCAGATACTTGATCTCCTTCCACGACTCTCGCTCGGTTTGGCGCAAGTATGCATGGAAGAGGTCCACGTGCTCCGGGATGTTGCTGGAGCGAAGGCGCTTCATCGTGTACTCCATGTGGTCCATCGCGATCGTCGGTGTCAGGCTGCTGAACTTGGGAACGTCCTCAGAAAAGTACGGGTGGCGGAGTGCGTCTTCGGCTGAGATACGTTGCTCCGGGTTGTATGTGAGCAGCCGGCTCAAGAGATCGATTCCAAGCCCGGAAATGTTAGGGAACAGGCGATCCAGTGGCCTTCTCTTCCAGTTGGGAAACTCAAAATGGTAGTTCGGTAAGGAGGTGAAGCCCGGCCAAGTGTCTGACGACGGTGTCGAGAGTTTGCTAAAGATCTGGAAGAGCTGGTCGATCTCTGAGATGCCCGTGAAGAGCGGTTTCCCTTGAGCCATCTCGGCAAAGATGCAGCCCACCGACCAAATATCCACTGCCGAGGAATAGCCGCGCACGCCCATGAGGATCTCCGGCGGCCGATACCACAGCGTCACGACTTCCATCGTGTACGTTCTTCGTGGTACGCCCGTCGCGCGCACCAGCGCGAAATCCGAGATCTGAAGCACAGCGTCATCTGAAAGCAAGGAGAGGTTCCATCATCCAAAGGGTCAGTCCACCGCTATACGTGCTTGGTTCAATGGAAAATGCCTACCGAGAGAGTCGATGTCATCGGTCCGGATCAGCAAGTGCTTTGGTTTCAGGTTTCGGTGGAGGACGCCTCGTCGATGGCAGTATGCAATGGCGTCGAGGAGCTGATGCAGCAAGCGCCGAATCTGCGGACAGATGGAAAAATGTGTGTTATAAATGCACGAGTGTAAATGAGTACTGCTCACAAGAGCTTGACATACCACTCGTTCCGACAAGACACGACCACCCGACGGATCTCCCGTGGGGTTGATGATCTCGTGAAGCGTCTTGTCTACATACGGGAAGAACACGTGGAGCTCATCCTTGGCCAGGCTGATCATCTCTAGTGATGCAATGTGGTCGTGCTGGATGCCCTTGAGCACCGCCAGTTCTCGCAGCATGTAGTAGGGGACGCCTTCACCCTGACGGATGACAACAGATTTGAACTTGTGAGTAGACTGCCTTCTAAGCAAGGGAAAATAAGCACAGGATCATACCTTTGGGAACACGCGCGCCTTCTTCATCGCGAGAATCTTACCGGTGGATCGCTGGTGGCACTTGAAACAGGTGCCCTCCGTGCCCTTGTTCTTGATGCCGAGGTTCTGGAAATTGAGCCAGTTGACGGCTCCGTCGGGGAGAATGCTAGGCAGCGCCTGGCAAAGCGATCGTCGACTCGTCAACTCGCGCCACCGTCTCGAGACCAAGCCCATGTTGGGAAAGTCGTCTGCCGACACGAGGAACGTAAAAATGTGGAGAATCATATCAACGGGCTGGAGATCAATGTGTTCGTTTGGCTGGATTACACCGGCCTTGGACTCTTCCATTTGGGACTCGGTGGCACTGTTGCCTTCCCACTCATCGTCCTCGTTCGGCGCTGGTGACGCGATCAAAATCTCGCGACGGACGAGTTTGTTGGCGCGGTGCTCGACGGCGCGGTCCGACGGGTCAATCGAAAAACCTTCTTCGCCGGCTTCCTGGTTGTGGACATGCTCGCGCGCATACGCCACAAACTCGCCCTTGAGCATGGACTCCGACTTGATCATCGGTTCCGGCTTGACGATCGATTCTTCCTCGGTACCACTGCTGTCACTGCGCTTGCGCTTGGCCGACGTAGTCTTCACAGGTGGAGGTGGTAGAGGTGCGTCCACCATGTCAGCGTCTTCCATCATTTCCGTCTTGACGAACACGGGCGCTGCTGCTGCGGACGCCGCCATCGCAGGTGTAGCGGATGCCGACGCCGACACGGACGCTGGGCCAATTCGCTGGTTCATCAAATCAAACGGTTCTGGATCCGGAAAGCCCATAAGTGGTCTGCCACTGGCACTGCGTGGCGTCGCACCAAGCGCAACGAGAATCGGATTCTCGCCACCACTAAGCGCGGACGCACTCGTACCGCACACGAGCCCGGGAAAAGCGCGGTCCCGCAGCGGCTCCGGTGGGGAGCTGGACGAGCTCGAAGCAGCGGCAGAGGTACTGGACGAGGACGGTGCAGTGCTGGACGAGGCGGCAGCAGCGATCAGCGACGCCGCGGAGACGGCGCCGGCGTGGCGGCGGCGCTTGGAGGGAGTCGTCGACGGCAGCGGCGCGGATCGGTCGCCCATTTACAGTCGGAGAGAAATCCCAGAGGTGGGCTTCTCAAGAGAGAGCTAGACGGAGGAGGCGAGAAAAGAAGACAATCCCCCTTTCGCGTCCCCTAAGCGGGGCTGGGGGAGGCTGGGGGAGGGGACGAGGAAGACGACCGCAAATAGACTCGGAGGGGAATGGGCGAGAAGAGTCCTTACTCTCGTCCGCTATGCGCGCTGGGCTGGAACAGAATTTCTCTCAGAGCAAGAACGACTTCTGTTGGAGGTCGCGATCTTCCTCTTCGCGAGCTGAATTGACTTTGGCGGCTGATGGGGAACCAACAACGCGATCTATTCGCGCCGAGAGTTTATTGGGTTTTGTGCTGCACTTGCTCCACGGCGGACTGGAGCTCAAAAACTGCGGCACACAACAACAACCAAAGCGGCCGTCGGTTCTTTTTAGGACGGAAAAGAATAAAAACCTCAGCTTTTGGTTCACCAGGACGCAAAAGTATTCATCAGATCTGAAAGAAGAGAGAAATCGACCACAAAGCTACGCATTTCAGTTCAGTCGTTGGAACCTGAAATTTAGTTTTGACCAATCGTGATTGATTATGCAGGGAACATTTAGTTTCGCGTGGATCATTCTCACCAGCGATTCTTTGTTTCTTCGCACTTCGTCTCTCTGACCGTTCGCCAAAATGCTTTCGACACACTCCTTGTCGTAAATGACTGCATGCGTATGAGCAGGGAGCTGCAGTCCTTTGCGGCGGAAAAGGTGAGGTCGAATAACGGTGATGGCCATGAGAAGGTAATGTTCTCCGCTTGTGGCTGGCAAGCAGCTGGGCAGATAAGGAGGCAGAACACAAAGCGATCTTGAATCGTTCATACAGTATCTGTCGTGCTAAGTACGGTTTTTCTGGGAACGTAACCTCGATGGAGCTTGGGATACACAGTTTACTGTATTATCCAGCCACAGAACAAGAATATAGTGTACGACACCTCATATGTGGTCATCTGGAGTAACCCACACTATTCTTGGTGGATACATTCATACCATCACAAGGAAACTTCCCGTTAGATGGATGGGGCTGGCCATGCCGCCGCGTCGCAGGGCACAGCAAACGTGGAGGTCGACTCGACGTGTGTTCTCTTCATCTTCGCCAACGCTCACTTTCCAACAGCTCGCCGCGACCTGAGAAGCAAAGCAAGCTAAAAGATGCCGAAGAAGCCAACCCAGTACGACCCGCGACTGCGAGCCGTGAGCAAGGCGCTCCAGCAAGTCGAGGCGCCCGGGGACTACTGCACAGTGGGTACCTATGCTGCGTTCCCACCGCCTGGTTTGGTGGTGGACAGTGTCGGCGACATTGCCGTTCCGTTGTCCAACGGATCGGCGCAGGCGCTGATCGCCGCGAGCCACTTGGCGCCATTTGGCCACGGCGAGCAGACGCTCGTCGACACGCAAGTGCGCGACACGTGGGAGCTGTCGGCAAACCAGTTTCGAGTCGCGAACCCCGCGTTCTCGGCGTTTGTGAAGGACCAGATCGCCGAGGCGTGTCGCGTGCCGCTGGGTATCCACGCGAGCGTCAAGTACGAGGCCAAGCTGTACAAGCTGCTGCTGTACGAGACCGGCGGCAAGTTTGACCAGCACCAAGACAGCGAGAAGGAGAGCGGCATGTTTGGCACGCTGGTGGTCGTGCTTCCTGGACACTTTGAAGGTGGCGAGCTCGTGGTGCACCACCCGTCGGCAGAGGACACGGCCTCACCGAACTCTTATGTGTTTGACGCTGCCACGATGGACCCGTTTGCGCTCAAGTATGCAGCGTTCTATGGCGACTGCCCCCATGAAGTCGAGCCTGTGACCAAGGGGTATCGCCTCTGCCTCACCTACAACCTTGTGAAGGCGGCGAGTGCCATTGAGACGAGCCCACGCTTTGGAAGCAATCACGTTTTGTACGCGACACTGAAGACCGCCATGAATCAGTTTTTCTGTGCGGACAATGTCGCCAAGGCGAAGCGTCAGTGGCTCAACGCGGATGGAGCAACTGCGGCCGTTAGATTTGACGCCACGAACCCCGAGACTCATCGCCAGTGCAAGCTCGTGTACGTGTTGACGCACAAGTACACGGACGCCAACCTCTCGTTTGGCAACCTGAAGAACCGAGACGTTGCGGTCGCCGCCACTCTGGCGCGGTACTGCAACGCCAGTGACGGAGCGCTGGGTTTGTACTTGTGCAAGATGGAGTACAAGTTCGAGTGGTGCGGGGAAGAGGGAACTATGTACGAGGACTTTGAAGACGAACAGGAAGGGCTCGAAGGAACTGGGAGGATTACGTGAACTGTGGACCTCCAGTATCCATGGCTTCAGTACGAAGAGCACATGGACAGATCCGTGGTCGAGAGTGACAAGATGGAGCCGTTCAGCCACGGCGATGTAATGAACGAGGTGGCCCCTTGCGGTGTCTTGAAGCAAAAAGGCTTCAAGTTTGACGGTGAAAAAAGCATGTCGTACACGGGCAACGAGGGCGCCTCTAGCGAGCGTTGGTACAAATCGGCGACGCTGGTGGTCGCTCCGCTTGAACTCGGTACCGAATGGGCGCTGAAGCGGTCGGGTGCGACCGCGCTACTGGAGAAGTGGATCCTACTTGCTGATTCGAACGTAGCCCTTGCACGTGCGATGGCGCGCGCGTTTGGCCGCTACAAGTTTGCCTGGCCGACGCACACCCCGAGCAGCCTTCGCATTCTCGAGACGGCAGCGAAGCTCGATGACATTGACGCTCTCTGTGCAGTGCTCTCAGCATTCTACGAGTTTGCTTTCCAGCCAAACGTACGCGCCATTTTGGCTCGCTTTGGAGCCACAGATCGGGCCACGATCGTGAAGACGCTGGACAAGATGTGGTCCAAGAAGAGCCAGCATGCGGTGCGCAAACGTGTCAACCTGATCGCTTCTGTGCTGCACGATTGCTCGGACTCAGCGGAAATTGCTGAGGTGCTGGATGCGGTCGATGCAGTCCCGGACACGACCTCGGAGGGGGTTGGGCCTGCCGTGGCCTCGGACGTGACGCCGGAAGAGATGGCCCGCGTGCTCGCGCTGGCCATGCGCGTCTCTGTGGACCGCGCCAAGCAGATCCTCGACAAGTCGAGCTTGAGAAGTTTGGTGCTCGCGAGTGCTCCGGCGGTCTCTATCATTGGCGGCCAGGCCAGTGCCCAGACCACTTTGGATGCGTCGCTGATTGCGCTCGCGAACCATGCGCTCACTTTGTTGGAGTCGAACAAGGCGACAATTCGGAACCTGGCCTTCAAGTTCAAAGGGTGTGGTGGGCCCTACAATACCTGTTACGCCTGCAGACTGCTGCAATCGTTTTTATCGTCGCACAACGAGACCGCGACCTTCAGTGAGAGGGTGTTTGAGCCCCACCAGCGGCAGTGCCTCGGGTATGGCGGCTTGATCAACCGCCTCTCCGTCGAGTCATCGCACGACGACAGCATCGGAGCAACTGTCGTGCTTCGGAAGACGTTCGAGAGTCCGCTCTTTCAGAAGACTCAGGAAGCCATTGCGAACATTAGCACGATGGTGGCCGAGCTGGTGCGGGTCGCAGTCGTGAGCGGAGTCCAACCTGCCCGCGTCGAGTGATATTAATATCGATGAACACGATCGAGAGGAGCAACGACGCCTTGGTGATGTTACGCTGACGTTGCTCGCTGCATAGTTCCTATAACGTTACATACTCAGTTTTCTTCTCTTCATACAGCATTTACAAAGCTACGCCAAATGCACGAGCCAGGGTTGTGGCGATCGCGTGAGCACTGGTATCGCGACCACTGAGGTTAAGACGCTGGACTACATTGCCAAAATGAATGGCAGCATCGCCCGAGATGTGCATGCGCGGCGACTTGTACTAGTCACCTCGCGTCAGGCAATAGTGGAGCCATGGCAACATGGTTGTTCAAAACACATTTTCGTGTTGAAACACACAACCTTAAATTAGTATATCTCATCAAGGATTAGAGGTAACATTATGCTCTCGGCACGCCATGCGCTGGCGCTTCGTGCAGCCATCCTCCGCTATTCTGCGTGGGTGGGTCAATAAGTAGATCGTCCAGGCCGTCGGCATGCCTCCCGCATGCCGCTGCTTCCGTGGCGCAAGTGCGCACAGAAGTTAGCCGTGAGTCCCATGACAGTCGCGAAGTTAATGCTCGCCAGTACATTGGTTAAAGTACTACAATAAATAGTTCTGGGATAGGAATATAGAGGTTGTGCTTTGGGTGAGACTTGAAAAGCTTCGAGAACACAAGCCATTGTGAATTGTGAACCTTCCCCCCACAACATGTCGTCCCCACGCAGCGAGACGGACGCGAGCGAGACGACGGAGCGCACGGCGGACGACTTCCCGCGCTGCTCGCACTGCGGCGGCCGCGGCCTGGGCCTCGTGACCAACCCCCAGCGGCTCTGCACACACTGCGCGCGGTAACGTCCCACGAGATCCCTCTGAAAGCCAGCATTGTGAGAGAAAACCCCTTGCTGATCTTGCTCTGTCCATGCTTGTATAGTATTACGAAGGCGTTCTTTGACCCCGAGCAGAGCAAGTACTGCCGCGACGAAGGCTTTGTGGATATTTCGCCACACGCGGACGGCGGCGTGCTCAAGAAAACCATCAAGGAAGGCTCGGCCGGCAGCAAGTTCATTGAGGAAGGATGCCCGACGCTTGGTAAGAAGGTGCCGCCTGTCTTTCGTACCAGTTGCGGACAGAAGCTGATGTCGGTGTGCGTGTGAACAGTCCAGTACATTGGGCGACTGGAGGACGGTTCGATCTTTGACACCTCGTACGTCTCAGCGATTTTGAGAGGCGCGCAATGGAATGTGCTGAGCTTCTGGATGCTTTTGCCAGGCGAGACGTCGTGGATGGCAAGCACGTCGGTGGCACGGACGACCCGTTCGAGTTTCAGCTCGGACGCGAGAAGGTGATCAAGGGCTGGGACATTGGCGTGGCCACGATGAACATCGGCGAGACGGCGCGGTTCATTATCGCACCTGAGTACGCGTACGGCTCCAAGGGGTTTGCGCCCAAGGTCGAACCGGACGAGACGCTCGACTTTGAGATTGAGCTGCTCAAGTTCAAGGTATGTGCTCTCTCGGGAAGTGGGTTCCTTCCTGCCGTACTGACTTCGAGTCACAGGAACCTCTGCCGCGGTTCCCCACGCAAGCCGAACTCGCGGAGACGCGTCGGAAGCAGGCCGAAGAAGAGAAGAAGATGCTCGAAGAGAACCCGCCGCCGACCATCGGTACGATGTGAATCCAAACCCAGGGCAGAGTTCACTGCTGGTACTGGAGGGTGACGTGTGGTCTCGTGTCTTTTGCAGACGAACGCATCGCGATCGCGCTGGAAGCCAAGGAACAGGGCAACGCGTGTGTGGCCAAACAGGAGTATGACAAGGCCCAGAAGCACTACGACTCCGTGAGGGCGTGTTGACTTGCTTTTTGTATCCGAAGAGATCTCTGACGCGTGTGTGTTGCGTGACTGGCCAGGGCTTTGTCAACATTTTCTTTGGCAAGGACGAGTGGGAGCACTTGGTGTCGCAGGCCGACAAGGACAAGATCAACGCCGTCAAGGTAGGATCGATAAAGAGAGAGAGAGACCAGCACGATTCTCTTTGCTGCTGGAACACTCAGCTAATGCAATGGCCTCCTACTAGCTTGTGCTGTATCTGAACCGCGCGCTGTGCAAGATCAAGCTCAAGAAGATGGAAGACGCGCTGTGGGATTGCGACCAGGTACAGACAGACCATGTGTGTCTCCCCGGTTTATAAGTTCTTGACGGACATGTCTGTGTGTGTAGGCGATCCTGTTGGATCCAAAGAACGGCAAGGGCCATTTCCGTCGCGGGCTCGTCTTTACCGAGAAGCTCAAGGAAGAGCTCGAGAAGGAGACCAAGGGCGAGTTCTGGATCCTCGACAAGGGCTTCGAGTACTCGAAAGAGGCCGAAAAGAGTTTCGACACGGCCGCGAAATTGATCGGCAAGACGGACGCCAAGTTTGCGCATGCGCTCGCCGACCTCAAGCGCAGCCACGCCGTGCTGGCCAAGTACGCGGCCAAGTACAAGGAACAAGAGAAGAAGCTGTACAAGGAGAAGATCTTTGACGTCATGGAGAAAAAGAACAAAGTGCTCCAGAAAAAGGAACAGGAGAAGCAGCTCGCCGAGGAGTTTGACGACATGCCGGCGCTCGAATAAGCCAGTACACTGGTGGAACAAATGAAGATGTGACTTTGGTTGATTGCTGGGGGCTATACGCGGACGTTGATTTTTCTTTTTATGTGTGGTAATGGAGCGACTCGACATATCCGCCTCTGTCTCCCGAGGGGGTCTGTCTCCACAGCGACTAGCTAGCAGTTGGCGAAGATCTGTTTTAGTCCTCGTCCGACTCGACGTCGCCGTAGCGCCACATTGCCAGGCGCTTCTTCTTGGCGATCGACTGCGCGTTCAGGAGGCCATCGACGACCGCCTTTTGGTGGGCGGCCGCCTTGACCAGCGACTTGCGGTCCGTCCGCAAGAGACCCGCCTCGAGCAGCACCTCTGAGACGCTCTGATTGTTTTTGTACAGTGAGACCTTGGGGCGGTTCTGCTCGTCGTGGCCGTGGATGCGCATACTGAGGGTGTGGCCCCACGCCGTCTCACCGAGCAGCTGCGCAGCGTCGTGGCCGAACTCGTCGGTCGCGGGCAGCGGCTTAATAAAGCCAAAGACAACTTCCTTGGCTTGCGGCGGGTACTGGATCAAGTTGGCATCCAGCGGACGCAGACGGTTCGCCGGCAATGTCACGACATTGCCGTAGTCAAAGAACCGCACGCGCGCCGAACCATCCGAGTTGACATATTCAATGCGGGCGCGGTTCCACATGGGTCCATTGCCATCATCAAAGAGACCGGCGCACACGCCATTGCGGCGGATCTCAAACGCCTTGCCCTGCGCGCCATGCGTGTGCGTAAACTCCTTCATCTTCTCTTCCACGGTCGCGCACGTGCGGTCGGCCACATTCTGGATGAAAAACGTCGTCGCATCGATAATCTCCGAGATCTTGACACAAGGCAGCACATCGTCCGACGTCGCGTTCTGCGTGGCCTGCTTGGCCTTGGCCGCGACGGCCTGCGGGTCGTAGTTCTTCCAGTAGTTTTTCTTGGCTTGCTTGGCGCTTTCTTCGGCACGCTGCAACTGGGCCGCTGTACTCGTGCGCTCGACGGAAAAGGCATCAACCCACGCGAGACCCTCGGCCAGCAAGTGGCACCCAAAGTTGCTCTTCTCGTCCTTGGCGCCGCCAACGAACAGTGGACCAAAGGCATTGCCGCCGCGGTCCATGTCTTCAATTTCGATAATCACATTTCGCTGCATGATACTGCGCTTGGTAAAGAGCTTCGACTCTTCGCCGAAAGGCTCCGCCGGGCTGGAGACCACACCGGCACCGGCGTACTTTGTCGACTGTGGGCACTTGATGCCGGCGACCACAAAGTTGACCATGCAGTTCTCCTTGGGGATAAACAGCTTGACGCGCGTGCCCGAGTACACGTACTCGACAACGGCGCGAATGACCTTTTCGCGCGTTAGGAACGGCAGGTACTGCTTGGCCTTGGTCGAGTCAAAGCACAGATCCGTGTAGCGCTGCTCGGGCGGCGATTCCTTGCCCGAGTGGAGACCCTTCTTTTGCGACTGCGCCTTTGCCTCGGCGGTTAAGAGGTCATCGTAGTACTCCGACTTGGCTTCATCGGGACGGTGGCGTACGACTTCAGCGAGACCAGCACTCACGAGCTCGATCGCGAGGTTAATGCCCTTGGCATTGGCCGCGTCGCCCGTCGTCTCGGCGGCCTTCTTCAACGTGTTCTTGGACTCGTAAAACACGCTGGCAAACGTCATGAGCGCATTCTCGCCGAGCATGGGATTGGTCTTTTCGTACTCGACTTCGACGCGCACGTTCTTGCCAATCGACTTTTGCCGCAAAAACTCTTTCGACTCGACGGCGTACGGCGCGTTCGGCTCGTTGCGGCGCGCATTGCCCAGGCGAGGCGCACGCAGTGACGACAGGTACAACCGCTTTTCTTCGTTCTTCTCGGGCACGTACACGACCACGCAATCGCCGCTAATGACTTCAATCACGACGCCGCGCACGTGCTTGGCACTCGTGAGCACGGGCGCCTGAAAATCCTTCCACAGGCGCAGCTGTGCGGCCTTGGCTTCTTTTTCCGCGGCGCGCAAGAGCGTGCGCGACGTGTCGCTCACAAACGCGGCGCTCCAGTCGGCCATCTTGGCGAGACCATTGCGGAGCAGCTCGGCGCTAATGTTGTTGCCCGACTTGTGAACAACGCTGCCATAGAGGTTGCCGTACTTGTCGACGCCTTCAAGCTTGAGGTCGACGTCGCGGTGGAGCAAGCGCGTCTCCGTGAAGTGCTTGGCCTCGCGCGCATGCGGCTGCGGGCCGTCGGCGCCGTCGGGGCCGGCACCAGGGGCGTTCGTGCGCGGCGCCTGCACGCCGGCCAGCCCAAAGTTGATGATCTGCATGGACGGCAGCAGCACGGCGCGCATAGACGAGCCGTTCTGCACCGACTCGATAATGGCCGACACGAGCTTGCCCTTGTGCTCGCCGAGCAGCGAGTCGCCATCGACTTGGCCCCACTTGATGGTCGCATGCGCGAGGTCGTCCGAGTCCTTGTACATGCCCTTCTTCTCGGCGATCGCGACCTGCTCGACCGTGAGCATTTTCTCATGGTCGGGCGACGCGCCGTCGCGCGACTGGTCCACGCCCTTGACCTTGGCCCAGCCTTCGCGCGCCACGACCACACAGACGTTTTCTTCAACGCCGCGCTTGTTGGCCGGCAGCCAGACCGAGCCAAAGTCGCGGTTGATGGCGCCGACGCGGTAATCGACCTTGAAGCGCACTTGCTTGCCGATCGTGAGCTTGCGCAGGAACTCGCGGCTCGCCCACGCGTGCGGCTCGGTCACGCCGTCCGGGCCGCGCGCGAGGCGGGGCGCATTGAGCGACGCGAGCGTGAGCATGAGCTCGGGCGGCGGGCCGTTCGTCGCGGCGCCCATGAGCACGAGCGTGTCGCCCGAGAGCACGGCCTTGACCGTCGCACGTCCAGACGCCATGAGGGATATACAGGAAGAGAGAGAGAGAGAGGGGGGGGGGTAGTTGCCGAGCTTTGGCCGCGTGGAAGTGCGTGTGTGTGACAAGGGGATGAAAGCGATCTTGGTGAAACTGCAAACAATCAATTCAGATATGAATTGAATATGAATTGCGTTTTGAATTGATGGCAGATGTTGAAGCGACGTGTGGAGTTTGAATGCGTTTGATTGGTGGATGGATGGTATGTTGCGCTTGTGGTGCGCGGAAAAGATTTCCCAGAGCGAAACGACACACTCGCTTGTTGCCGCGACACCATTCAAGCAACAGCAAGAGAAGCCCGGGAGAGAACGCCCACGATGGAGAGCTCGCCGATACAGGAGGCCAAGCCGTCGGGCCACTACGGCAGCATCTCGTATGTCAAGCGCATGCAGCAGCAACTCCATCCGATGAACGGCAACCGCGTGCCGCAGGCCGGCAACCTCTTTGGTGGGTACATGGCTTTCTTGGACGGAATACCGGTTAAATGGAGCTCTAGAGAACTGATCCTGTGGGCATGTGGGCATGTTAGAACCGGAGAGTGCATCGCTGATGACGGATCTGTCGTTTCTGCGCGGCGGGACCGAATACCGCAGCCGCGATCGTATCAGCCGGTTCGGCCAACCTTCTTGCTCTTGCTTTCTATCGAACCTTATCTGATAAAAAGGTTATGACTGTATGCGCGCAGGTTCCTGGACCACAGTTTCTTTGGGACCCTGCTTGACATGGCGCTCGCGTCCATCTCGCTCGTGTACGTCGCGTCCTATATCGCCACGACCTACATCCCCGCCAGCACCGTACGCACTTCCTCCATGACCATCTCTCCGTGGGTTCTGGTCTCATGGCGATCTTGTTGCAGCTACCGTTCTGGCTCTGGCTGGTCGAGATTTTGTGTGCAGCGCTTTTTACGGTCGACTTTTTCTTCCGTGGGCTGTACCTAGCGAGTCACCGTCGCGACTACTTGTTGTCGCTCGCGGGACTCATCAACATGGTCGTGATTCTCCCAGTGATCCCCGTTTCGTTCCTCCACGAAGACCAGTACGCGCAAAATTGACACGGAGACTGAAAGTGAATCTCTCGCTAACGGTTGTGATGTGATACAGCACGCTGTGGTACGACGCCAACTACTGGCGTTTCGTGTATCCATTCCGGTTCATCAAGTGCTACCTGGAGTGCAAGGCCGTGCTCAGTCGCTGCCACGCGTACATGACGCCCGTGCGGCAATTTGCGATGCTCTGCTACATCCAGATCGTGCTCATCATTGCGGGGGCCGCTGGTATCATCCAAATCGCCGAGACGTCAGACGCCGACAAGGGCGACACCCACACCGGTGACTGGACGTTCTTCAACTCGTTCTTCAACTCGGTGCTCGTGTTCGTTACGATCCAGACGCCGCCGGCCGACAACGTGCTCGCCAAGATATTTGTGGGCGTGCTTGTGATCGTGCTGATCTTGATCGTGCCGTACCAGATCTCAAAAGTGCTCGAGTTGTCCCAGTCATTCACCGAGTACGAACTGTCGTCCTTCAAGCCGTCGCGAACGGCCAAGTATATCGTGCTCTGTGGGGACCTCACGCCATCCCGCATCGATCATTTCTTCCACGAAGTGTTCCACGACGACCACGATATTGTGGACATAAATGTCGTCGTGCTGTGCGATGAAGAGCCATCCACGGCGATGATCGCGCTGCTCATGGATCCGTTCTTTGAGAAGCGAACGCGGTTCATCCAGGGCAGTATCCTGGATGTCGATGATGCCGAGCGTGCTGCTGTGAGCGGTGCCGACGCTGTATTCATCTTGACGCGACGGTGCGAACAGGAAGAGTACATGGCGAGCGACCATCGCACGCTCATGCGCGTGCTCGCGGCCAAGCGGACGGCCCCCGGTGCGCGGATCTTTGCCCAGATGCACCTCTCCAGCAATCGCCACTTGCTCGAAGACCTCAACGTCAAGAACGCGCTCTACTTCTCCGAGGTGATGCACTCGCTACTCGGCCAAAACTGCGTGTGTCCCGGGTTCTCGACCTTGATCTATAATTTGACGGCAACCTCGAGCGAAGAGACTGTCGAGGGCCACAATCGCTGGGAGCAAAAGTACATGCGCAGCGCGAGCCAAGAGGTGTACTCGGTGGCCTTGCCACCGGGAAACATCATTTTCGGCAAGACGTTTGCCGAGGTCGCGTCGCTCGTGTACGCGGAATGTAAGGGCGTGCTGCTCTTTGCTGTCCAGTCCAAGGCGCTGACGTCTCAAGGGAAAATGCTATTGAACCCTTCGCACTCGTACACGTGCTCGGGTGATGAGATTGGGTTTGTAATGGCGCGAAATCGACGCGAGGCCGATCAAGTTACATCCATGCGAGCGCGCCCGAAGATGCCCAGAGATTGGGTCTCACAGCGTGCGACCAACCCTTCGATGATCAAGACCAAGCCAAACGATGATGCCTTACAATCTGGGAACACACGCCGGGTCTCGAGAACAGTGGATTGGAAGAAGACAGTGGAAGCCCAAATCGAGCTCGCCGTAGATGATGAAGTGGTAACCAGCAATGACGATGCCTCTGCCCACGACAAACACAAGATTGCGAGTGGATTTGCTCACGGACTCCTGATCGGCAAGTCAAGAGCAAGCGTCGAGGACGTCGTAATCCACGACATGTGCGATCTGTCCTTGTCGATCGCCCACATTGTCGTGTGTGTGGTCTCGAAGGCGGCATTCCCGCATCACTTGGAATATATGATCGGCCCGCTCCGCGTCAAGGCGCTACGTCGCCACCGCCCGATCGTCATTGTGAGCTCGATAGTGCCCGATGACGACGTGTTTGAGACCTTCCGCCACTTCAAACACGTGTATCTGGTGAAAGGCAGTCCATTTCAGCACCGTACATTGCGCCGCGCGAGCGTCGAGACGGCCCATCGTATTGTGATTATGGGTGACGAAGGTGACGTCGCGGAATCCGGATCCTCGGAGCTGCTCGCCGATGCATCGTGCGTGGCATTGCATAAGACCATCGCGTCCCTTATTGGTCCAAAGCGAGCTCCCCGCATCATCACAGAACTGGCGAACCGTGTCAACGTGCACTTCATCTCGCAGAACCTGACCCCAAGCGAGTGGTTTCCGCCAGAGGGTGCCTCGCTAATCAACGGAGACCGTGATGATCCAGAGTGGGCCGGCTCGACTGCGTGTCTTCAATTCGAGTGCTCGGCCGCCGGCACGGCGTCTTCGATGGCGTTCTCGCGCGACTTTTTCCTGTCTCCAGCGTTTGCGTCGGGCCTCGCGTACAGTACGTCGTTGTGCGACAGCTTGATGATCAACCAGTACTTCAACCCGATGATCAAGGACATTCTGCGCGAGTTCATTTTCGCGTCATGGAAGGATGTACGTCCTCGCTCAGCACTCTACAGGTACACTCGCCTAACAATAATTGTGTCTTCTAACCAGGACGATTATCTCACGACACCACTGACGCCACCGTCCAATTTCGAAGAGTCGACTCCAACCTCGGCCGAGTCGTCGTCCATTTTCTCTCCCAGCGGCGGTCTCCACCGCAGTTCGCTGTTCGCAGTCGAAGTGCCTTTGGATTTCGTGGGCAAGACCTTTGAGTTTGTCTTCCACTACCTCCTGTCGTCCGATGGCATTCTCGTGATGGGGATCTATCGGTGCCGACCCGACCGCATGCTCTTCAACGGCAAGGCGCGCAGTCAGTTGGCGGAGAGCGACCGCAGCATGCCCTTTGGGTATGTGTACGTAAACCCGTTCCCGGAGGACGTGCTCACGGGCAACGACCTGCTCTATGTGCTTTCACGCAAGCAGCCCTGCTGGGCATAGGGTGGAAATGATCTTCAACTGTGAATTAAGAAGGTAATAGCTGTCTGGAAAGTAGCATTTGTATCAACCGTATCTTCAAGGTCGCACCTCTTCGTCCACCTCGTCGTCGACAGCAATGGCAGTGGCTTTTTCGTCCACCGGCACACGCTCCTGCTCGTCGTCACCTTCATCCTCGGCTTCCTCGAGTGACGCTCCATCATCACCAGTAGCAGCAGAAGAATCCTCGCCATCGTCGTTGGCGTCGCTGCCCGAGGCAAAGAGCTTCTCGCGCAGCTTGGTTTCGATCTCGCTCGCGATCTCGGGATTGGCTTCAAGAAACAGCTTGGCTTTGGCCTTTCCCTGCGCGATCGGCTCTGCGATACAGACACAACCCATCAGCCTCTAAGGTTATGAACCGGTTGTCTCCAATACTAGGAAGTTAACAAGCCCTCACCTTCGCGACCAGCGATCGTGTACCACGCGCCCGACCGCTTGAGCAGTCCCTCTTGGACCCCCAAGTCGAGCAGCTCGGAGAAGCGGTCAATGCCGTGGCCAAAGACCATGTCGAAATGGGCCGTGCGGAACGGCGACGCCATCTTGTTCTTGGCCACTTTGACGACAATCTCATTGCCCACGATCTTGTCGCCTTCCTTGATCTGCGTCTTGCGGCGAATGTCGAGCCGTACGGACGCGTAGTATCGCAGCGCCGTGCCGCCCGACGTGACCTCGGGCGAGCCAAAGAGGATGCCGACCTTTTGGCGAATCTGGTTGAGGAAAATGAGCATGCAGTTCGACTTGGACAGCGAGCCCGTGAGCTTGCGTAGCGCCTGGCTCATCAGCCGCGCCTGCAGTGCGATCTGCTGGTCGCCCATTTCGCCTTCGAGCTCGGCGCGCGGCACGAGCGCAGCGACGCTGTCGACCACGACGACGTCGACGGCGCCCGACCGAATGAGCGTGTCGGCGATCTCGAGGGCCTGCTCGCCCGAGTCGGGCTGCGAGATGTAGAGATCGTCAATGTTGACGCCCAATTGCTTGGCATAGTGGGCGTCGATCGCGTGCTCGGCGTCAATGAAGGCGCACACGCCATTGAGCTTTTGGGCCTCGGCGATGCAGCTCAGCGCGAGCGTGGTCTTGCCCGAACTCTCGGGACCGTAGATCTCGACCACGCGACTATGGGATCGAGATAGATCAGCAAGCTGAATGTTGGCTCACTGAGATAAGAAAGGGGAAACACGCACCCGCGCGGCAGGCCGCCGACGCCGAGCGCGAGGTCGAGCGAGAGCGAGCCGGTCGAGATGACCTCGACCTTTTCAGCGATCTTGGTCGAGCCGAGCTGCATGACTGCGCCCTTGCCAAACGAACTCTCAATCTGGCGAATCGCCATCGCCAGCGCCGTGCTCTTGTCTATCTCCACAATAAAACCTGTGGTCAGTAGGGATGCAATAGAGAGGCTGGCGTGGGTGCAATGCCAACGCACCACCCGTGGCGACGCCGGAGCTCTTGCTGGACGTGCGCTTGCCGCGCGTCGTCATCTGCACCGCTATGGGCGACGACGCCGCGGCCGCAACCGCCTGTTTATGCGCAGAGCCCATGCGGAACACGCCGCTGCGCGAGGGAGCCGTGGCGACGCGCCACATTGTGCCGATCCAACAATGCTTGGTGGAGCTTTTCGCGCGAGCGATGACACCCAAGTTGAAAGCCTTGGTGGGAAACAATGTGACTCGAAGGTGGCTTGAATGTAGAGACTACCATAATACAGGGCCCTATCTGATTCGTATTGTACGTGTGCCCCGAATAGAAGCCCCCTCCTTCCACCTTTGATCTTTCTTCAAGCATCACTTCGCTCAAGTAAGGATCATGAGCTCTTCGCGTGGACGTCTCGTCGCGGCGCTGGCGCTGCTGGCTATGGCGCTTGTATCATGGGATGGCGCTGATGCGATGTGTGTAATGACGCAAAAGTGCGTGAACCCGGGGAATATCCCCGACTACGAGGCCTGCATGCCCGAAGCGAATCCAACGCCAGTCGCGCCCAAGCCCATGCGCGGCGACGGGTGGGCCAACGGTGCGTCCATTCTAACGGCAACCATTGCCTACTCAGATGAGAACTAACTGCCACTGGGTTTAACAGTGACTGGCGGCGGCGCGTGCACGAGCGACGACGACTGCCACGGCAAGGGCGCGTGCACGCAGAGCAAGTGCGTGTGCCACAACGACGGCATGGCCGCTGGTCCGCACTGCAACGAGTTTTTGATCCAGTGTCCCGAGTACAAAGACTCGGCGTGCTGCACGTGGCAGCAGAACCAGGGCATGGCCGAGAACTTCAAGCTCCTTTCGACCGTGTTTGGTACCGTGGGCGGCGGCTGCGACGCGTGCGCCGCCAACCTCATGCACCTCTGGTGCGGCTTCGTGTGCTCGCCGCGGCAGGCCGAGTTCATGCGCATGCACTCGGCGTACCCGAGCACGAACTACCGACCGGACCCCATGACGGGCGAAGACCACGTCAAGGTGCTCGAGCTCGACGTGACGCTCGCCAAGTCGTTCACGTGTGAGCTGTTTGAGTCGTGCAAGAACACAGCGATCGCCTCACTCTCGGAGGCGCTCAAGTCGTCCCTGGGCTTTCTCAACTACCAGGCGCAGACCGGCGCGATCGGCCACGGCGAGTTCATGTTTCTGAGCTTTAATGACACGTCGAATGCCACGGCGTTCGACCACCATGTCTACAAATGCGACAACTACTCGGAGGTGGACAAGTCAACCATCAAGGCCACGCTCCCCACGCAGGCGACGCTGCTGCCGTCGATCGCATCGCCTGCAGCGGCCAAGCAGTGTCCGTGCGGCGCGTGCCATGCGACGTGTGACGCCCATGCGTCCTCGTCCAATACCACGATCCACGTGGTGGACAACCCCATCAGTATCTGGGACGGATTCAACGGCAAGCTCGTGGGCATCGTCTATGCTATCGCGATCGCGTTTGTGATCGCTCTCCGCTTCAAGCAGGACGACTAGCGAATAAACAAAAAAAGCCAAATAAGAAAAAATAAGAATGGATTCTGCAGAAATACAAATGGAATGTCGGAATTATGATGCTACTGGATCGAGCAGAAAATGGGAATGGGGATCCACGACACGCGCGAGCGTGCAATAACCACGGCGCGGCTGCCCTGGATCGCGATCTGGTTCTGGCGGCCGCACTGCGTGCACTGGAAGACCGTGTTGGGCGCCGCGTGGCGCACGACGTGGGCCATGCCACAGTGGCCGCAGTTGAACGGCAAGTCCATGGGCTGGAACGCGGGTTGCGCGAGCACGGGCGGGCCCGCTAGACGCTCGCGGTCGTACTGGGCCTGCAGCGTGCGCGCCATGCGCTCGTCCTCTGTCATCAGAGGTTGCTGTTGTTGTTGCTGTTGCGCTGGATAGAGCGACTTGCTGCGTGGAGCGGTGTTGGCGGTGGTGGGCTTGTCCATGGCGTTGGTGGGGTGTGATGTGCTGGGGTAATTGGGTTATGTGATGACCCGTCAAGAAAGGAAGAGTCCAACGGGGTAGAGTTCCAGGTTCCAGTCGAGGGAGAACGTGTCTCGTGTCTCAGTTTTGATTTGCACTTTGTATGGATGCCCAACTGTCGCATAGTTTGAGAAAGAAGGATTTAGGATATCTGATTGGGTTGTGAGATGGGGTTCTGGATGTGGTTAACCCAAAAAACCAGTTATCACCCAGTGTGAGAACACAATTTCTCTTCAAGAATGACCAGACTTCCAGGTTCTTGGTTCTGGAACCCTGCCGCTCTGCGTAATCTGTGACGTGTGCAATGAATGACTCAGAAAAGAGATCCACCAAAACGTTCTTTGAAACACGATGCATTGAGATTCTCTGTTGCGTTAGCTCTAGGCGTAAGAGGACCAGAAAAGCCATCTCTTGGCTCATAGATAGCTGTGTTGTCGATGGGCGAGAAATCACGCTTCAACCAAGGCAGTCCTGGAGGTGGTAAAGCCATCGAGCACCGAGTCGCCTCTTCCTTCACGTCCCCCTGGCTGACGCTGAGCGACTGCGTCACCCAAACCGGACAAAGACCCTGAAGCTAGTTCGGCACAATCGCTCTCGTGGTGCAGTCGTTCGCTTCTCACAGCTCCGGACCTCAAGAGACAACGCAGCTGGACACAGGATCAGTAGAAGTCGTTCTGACGCGTGTCTTGGGACATTGGGAGGTTCTGCGACTTGAAGTCATGGTCGTAGCCATAGTCCTGGGACATCATAAACTTATCGGCCGTGGACATTTGGCTGAAAGACTGGGTCTGTGCCATCTGTGTGAATGGCCCATCAAGACCGGCCGAGCCCTGGGTCATGCCATCCTGAGTCAACGGGCCATGGCCACTGCCCAAGTATCCACGACGCCCACCACCACCACCACCACCAGTCTGCTGACCAGCGCCGTACCCACGCTGAGGAACGGGTGGAGGGTATCCTGTCCCGCCAGCCTGCCCGGGGTACGGTGCACTGCCTCCCACAGATGTAGACTGATCGTAGCGAGGATCAAAGCGCGAGTCCAGCGGCGGCAACGGTGTGTCACGGCGACGCGCAAAGCCCGAGCGGCTTTCGCGGTTCGCGGTCTTGGGCTTGGGAAACTGCATAAACGACGGCTGCAAGTTGTTTAGCGGTCCTTCGACGACAAGCTGGTGGTCGCGGTAGTGGTTCAGCAGCGAATTCCAGAGCTCTTGCTTGGCGAGCACGCGCGGGTTGCCCAGCACGATCACGCCATACTTGGCGCGCGTGAGCGCCACATTCAAACGGCGACGGTCGCTGAGAAAGCCAATACCCTGGTTCTCGTTCGAGCGCACACACGACAAGATAATGATATCCTTTTCGCGTCCTTGGAATGAATCCACGCTCGCGACTTCGACGTCCTTGTAGAGCTGCGACCGCATCGAGCCATTGCGTTGCATGTAATTCACAACGTACGCACGCTGACCTTCATACGGCGTGATCACGCCAATCTGGCTCGGGAGCACGCCGGCCTTGAGAAAGTGGGTGACAATCTTTTCGACGTTGCTCGCTTCCGTGCGGTTCAGATAACTCGTGCCGGACGAACTGATCTCCTCAGCGCCGAGGCAAATGTAAAAGAAATTGGGCTTGTTCGGGTTTGGCCACGGGAACTCGACATTGCGGAGCACACGGTCGCTGGTGGCGACGCCATTTTGGAGCTCGCCCTCGTAAAATGTGTTGGACGGGAACTCCGACAGACACGGGTGCATGCGGTACTGGACCCGCAGACGGAACGGGCGAATGTCAAGCTTGAGGAGACGGTCAAACAGCGACTGGTTCAAGCCGGCCTGTGCGGCCTTTTTGTTCATGACAACCGGACCCAATTGGCAGTGGTCCCCGACCATGACAATGTGCTTGGCGCCTTGCACGATCGGAATGAGACACTCGGGTTCGGTCGCCTGCGTGGCCTCATCAATCAAGACCTGGCGGAACCGGAAATTCGAAAGACGCGGGTCACCGGCGCCAACACAGGTCGTGCAGATCACATCAGCGGCCTGTAGAATCTCGCGCTCGGCCGCGCGCTTGAGCGACTTGAACCGCTTTTCGTCCTGCGACGACAGTTCGCCTTGGTCATCCTTGAGCTGCATGAGTTTGCGCAGATCGGCCTTGTCGGCGCTATCGAGAGACTTGACCATCGCGTGGAGCGTGAGGTGCTCGACCGACGACGCCACGGCTTCTCGGCTCTTGGCCGCGAGACGCACGACTTTCAAGCCGGTCGCACTGATTTTGGCCGTGAGGTGGTCGACGGCAATGTTACTTGGCGCCGTGACCAGCACTTGGCCCATGTTTTGCTTGGCCATGTGATACACAATACTGGCAGAGGTCACGGTCTTTCCAGTCCCCGGTGGGCCCTGAATGAGACTGAGCGGCTGCGACAGCACACCCTTCACAGCTTCCATCTGCGGCGGGTTGAGCTCGGGCAGGCCCGGTGCCGACACGCGCACATTCAACGAGCGTGGCAGCCGCAACGCCTGCGCGTCAACGTCGTGGCCCAAGATCTTGTGGTAGAGGTACCCGGTCAACGACGTGTCATCCACGGCAAAGGTCTTGAGCGCCGCTTGCATGCGATCAAACGACGTCGCCTTCCACACAAAGTCAATGAGGTACCCGTCCGTGATCTCCACGGGCACGTTATTCGTGCGCATCTCGAGCGTGACCGACGATTCGTCAATACGCAAGACGTGGCCCGAGCCTTCCCACTCACGCCCGTAAATCATGGCCGAGCTCGGTCCCAACCGCATGCGGATCTCGTCGCCGGGCACGAGTCGCAGATCCGAATCCGGCCGCGTGCTGCTAAACGTCGCATTGCGTTTCTTGTTGAGACCGATATCCCAGCGCACGCTGACATTGTCTTGGGTCTGCGCTTCTTTCATTTTCTTGTCATAGTCTGCTTCCATCTTGACAAGCGGTCCGAAAATGTTCTGGTATTGGTACCCGTCGTCATACTTGGTCTCGACGTGCGCGGGCTCGTCGTCGACCCCGGGGCGATCGAGGTCTTCCACGGTCGCCAACGGATTGTCGCGCCAGAGCTCTTCGAGCTTGGCGATTTGCGTCGACGTTATCTGGCGCGACCGCAGCTGCTCGTGTTCGGACGGCACCTTGACGAGCCACGGCAAGAACGCTCGATCTTCAATGAGCGGCAACCACTGCGACATGTCCCAGCTCATGTCTTTCAGCGCATTCATCTGGAGACACGGATCGCGGCAGAGCAGCACGACGACCGAGTCTTGTTTGGCCGGGATAAAGCCCAAGAGGAACGCATTGCGGCAGCCGCAGTTGTAGCACTCGAGCACCGTCTCGCCCAGCGGCGACTCGGGGTGGAGCGACACTTCCTTGTTCTTGGACCGCACGAGATGCTGGATAATGTGGGAGCCCGACGTGTTGCCGCGCGAGTTGCAAAACCACTTGTCAGAAGCGACACACTTGACGACCGACGCCGGATCGTGGAGTCCGCAGTACGCGCATGCGTGGGGCGGCAACTCGCGCGACGTGTAGTCCAGTTGGTCGTCGTCGCCGGCGTCGTCAAACGTGAGCTGTCCGAATTCGCCCACAAGCGCACTACTGGCGTGGTCGTGGTCGTGGTGGAGAAACGACTCGTGGCGGTGGTGGTCGTGGAATGCACTCGCGGTTGTCGCCGTAGCGACAAGCGCCGTGTCGTCGGGGAGCTCATACTGGTCGTAGAACTCGTACGGTTGTGACGACAAGGGGTGGTGGTCGAGCGTCTGCGTCGCGAGCGCGTCGTCGTCGCCCGTGGGGTCCACGAACGCGTACATGGACGACTGGGACATGCCGGGCTGCGAGGCCTGCGTCTGGAACGCCTGCGAGTGGGCGTCTGCCGCGCCAGCGCCGTACGGATCGAACGAAAAGTCGCGGTTCATGCCTTCCGCGTAGAGAGAGATACAGAGCCTCCTTCCGCCGAGAGAGAGAGAGAGAGAGAAATGGGGGAGCGACGCGCGTGCTTTCTTCCGCGTAAAGTTTCCCTTGTGGGTGTGTGGGGGCGGTGGGTGGATTAGATCGAATGAAATGCTGGGGGACCTTTGAAAGATAATACGCACGCGAAAAGAATCGTCGAGATCCTGAAGGGACGCTCGTGACTGTCTTGCTCTTTTCTCAGCATGAGGCGACAAGCGAAAGACAGTGAGGCCACTGGCATCCTGCATGGAGATCGTCCAGTTCCAACACCGGACAAATGAACAGTCGGCCAAGATCAACACGGCAACGTCACTAAATAGAGAGAGAGATCGCTGTATTGTTTCTAGCTGTACGAATGCTGATGAAGAGCACGATCGTCCTTCTCCCGTGGTTGCGTAGGTTACGTTACGTTAGTGACGTTGGTGTCGGTCGTGGAGGGTACAATAGGTGGTGGTGGTGGTAGATCATGGCGCATCGGGCACATAGAGTTGAGGGTCGTTCATGTGGGGGGCGTTCGTCAGACCACGGCTCCCGCATCCGTGTCTTCCGCCGACGACTCGGACCCCGACGCCTTGGCCTCGGTCATGTGGCGACGGCACAGTCCGCCGCCGCGGTCCATCTTGTCGCAACCGGCGACTTGGCACCGGCGTACGATGCCGTGGGTCGAGCACTTGCCGTGGCGCTGCGTGCCCTTCTTGCAGCCGGGGTAATCGCACAGCTTGCCACCGCCGTGGGTGCGACACAGCCCCGATCCCTGCGAGCTGCGCCAGCAATCCGGTGCCTTGCAGCGCACGCCGCCGCCGTGGGTCTTGCACTTGCCACGCGCTTGCGCGCCGCGCGGGCAGCCTTCGACCTGGCAACGTCGGCCGCCGCCGTGGCGGATGCAGAGCCCGTGGCTTTGCGTGTTCTTGGTGCATCCCGCAACCTTGCAGAGCCGCCCGCCCGCGTGGCGCGCGCAGCGACCCGTCTCTTCATTGACCGCCCGCTCGTAGCAGCCGTGGCTCGTGCACGTCTTCTCGAGCACCGCTGCTGCAATCGACGGTCCCATCGTATCGTCGAGCCGCGCGGCCGTCCAGCGCGGCGACACAGGCTTGTCTAGTGCCGCTTGGGGGAAACGAACCACGTCGCTCGTCGCCACGGGACTCATGATGCCCGCATCGAGGACCGACGCGTCCTCGTGGCACAGCAGCGAGACCCACGAGTCTTCACGTGCGTCGTCCTGATGGCGGGCCGACCATGCGGTCGTGTCGCCCATAGTCTCGTCATCTACGAGGTTGACAAACGGCCACAGCAACGCATCGCTCGCGATCAGCTCGTCGTCGATCCACGGCACGTGGAAGACGTGCGCCTGCACCTCGGCGTCAGCGCGCGGCTCTTGCTTGATCATGACGGCGGGTGACGGCCGCGCGCAGTGCATTCTGTCGTAGGAAAAGACGGTCGAGCGTCGATGGCGGAAGTGCGTGTGACTGGCTGGCTCGTCCTCTTGTGTGCGTGTGAGAGAGCCGACTCCAATTGGGGAATGAGCCTCTGTTGTGGGGAGTCTTCCGAGTCTTTCTCAAAACTAGAAGTGCCAGGGCGGCTCGCCGACGGCGGCGGCTGGAGTCACACCGTGGAGAGACTGCAGATACTCGATGGCGTCGTGGCCATGCTTTTGACGGATTGTGACTCCGCGACATGGAGTGTGTGACTCTGGACTTTTTTGTTCTCTTGGAGCCGGCGAGCCATCAATGCGGCTGGAATTTTGCCCGGATGGAGGGACGTGGAGGACACAGACCCCACGCAGTGAAGCAGTAGCGAGTGGGGGAATCGGCGGACGCGTGTGGGCGGAGCCTTTTAGTTCCCAACGTAAGAGACTCGTGGCAACATCACCGACTCGTGGGTGTTGCGACTCAGACATCGAGATCCCCGAACCTTGCCTAACACAGCGCCACTTCAATAAGCTGTCAGAAGAGTAAGACGTGGATTAGCAACAACCGCACGATTGGCTCGGAAGATGGGTACTGGAAACGCATGCCGAATATGGACACCTACCGACGTACCGAGGACATGGACACTTTGTGGTGCCGTTTGGGTTCGCTTCCAGCGATGACCCAGCAATACAACGAACACGAAACGATAGGTATGCGTCTAAGGTTCGCGCGTGTCGCGCTGCGTACGACGAGAGGGTCACTGGATGGACGCCATGGACAGCGATCCCTACACACTTTCATTTCCATGCCCGTGGTTCTTTGCTTGGAAGGGACAGTGCGTACGTAAGGAGACATGAACCGAACCTAATAGAACGATGGTCGCACTTCAAGATACTGATCATTCCTCCGCACCATCGACATCCTCGTCGTCTCCTTCGTCCTCCTCTTCATAGAGATTGCCGTCGTCACCGCCTAAGCCACCGCTGGCGTCTGGGTCGTCGTCAGCTGTGGCGTCGTCCTCATCGACAAAGTCGTCGTCCACTACTGTGGGATCAATGACGATGCCGCCCACGTCGGCGTCGCCATCCTCTTGGCCATCAGGCACTGGAGGCGCTGAAATAGGCCGCTTCGCACGCGATGTCTTTGCCTCCGAGTCGTGAGCTTGTGCATTGTCGCTCTCTCCCGTGCCCATGCCTCGGTCCATCATGGAGAGGTCCCCATCGCCCTCGCCATCTTCCTCGTCTGAGGAGTTACCATGCTCTGACTGTAGTCGTTCGCGGGTCGTGTAGTCATGGCGAAACTTGAGGAACGCTGACTTGGTGAGCGTCATCGAGTCCTCAGTCATACTGTGGTTATACACAGGTACAGTGAAGTCCGGACTCCAACGGCATGGATTTGATCTTGCTGCATCGAGCAAACTCACCTCGGGTCAGAGTACAATTCCAGAAACCGATCCAGATCTTCCCCTGAGAACGGAGAGAAGCAGCTACGTAGAAAGAGCCGTAGCTCGTCGCGCGAGACGAATCCGCGCTCGTAAGAGTCGATCGCTCGCCACTCGGCTTCCCATAGCTGGGCGTTGGCTCGCTCTTGGGCCTCTGGGTCAGCACTCGGGAGATCCGGAGAGACTGTGGCTTCGGCCTGAGCCGTTGTCGCCAGCATTGGGACGATCAATGGCGTGGCTGCTGTGCCAGGGTTCAAGCTCGGCATTGCCGCCACAGGGACGTTGCTATCCACGATCTTGAGAAACTCTACGAGAGCACCAACGGATGAATGAGGTTCGGACCATGAGTGTAATGGCTACACAGTCGAACCTGCCAAGTAGACTTCCTCGAGATCCCGCACGTAGGCGGGATTGATATTGAGCCCAAGCTATCGGGAGAAGAAGTAAAACCACCCAATGATTCAGTGTCTGAATAGGCAAAGATGGATGCGGCGAGGAAGCACAAACCAAGCCAAAGATGCGCAGCACTTGGTCGGCTGACACAGCACCATCGCCGTCCGTGTCAAAGTAGCGAAAGATCTAACTCCACCAACGTCAGTCAGTTCCGAGTAAGGGAGAAACCGAGAGACCCACGGGGAAGCAGCTCCAATGGACATAGTGCCTACCGTACGCAGCTCGTTGGCTTCTTGCTCGGCGAGCCGCTCAATCCGCGCGTTGAACGACGCCTGGAATGTCGAGTGGATCAAATCCATCACACCCGCCACACGACAGTAGGGAGCTGCCTCAGAAGGGTCGCCCCACGCTGAAGCGACACCCGACAAATTGGACAAACTCAGGTAAAGTAAAAGAGGATGGTGCCATTGTCGAATCGTATCCACATGAGCCCCGGAGAGAGAGAGAGAGAGAGACTAAATGGAACTCCTCATCTGGTATTCGGAAGACTGAACGCTCATCTATCCACACAGCG
>JAADWA010000820.1:0-13831 GCA_023335935.1 Pythium phragmiticola
CCTCCATGCGATCGCAGTGGCGTGGCAGCAGCAGATTCTCGAGACGTGGTCGGTGATATGGCGGTGGCGCCATAACGCCTAGGGGGGGGGGAAACAGCAATGGACGAAAGAGATGGCACAAACTAATCTCTCCTAGGTGATTCGGTCCTCATTACGAGGGGTCGGAGACAGACTCCCGCGGACGGCAGATTCGCGAGATCCGCGCAGGCCGTTGCTTGACTAGCTTGCACGCGGCTTTGGAGAGGAGGGCGGACAGGATGCATCCAACAAGCGAGGCCACCGCCACGTCACGTTCTTTGATGGCGGCTCCGGTGCGAACCCGGGGCTGGGCGGCGCAGGAGCGGTCATCGTCGAGACTGATCAGGACGCAATAACGGGTGCGTGGTCTGGAGCGCATGCATGTCCTATGCGTACGCGGGCATGGCGAAAAACAGGGCCGAGTACCTGGGGCCACCGCCGGTCTCAAGGCTGCGAGGGAGCGCGAGCGGAAAGTGGAAGTGGTCGGCGACAGCATTCTGATGTTGAGGCAATTGCGCGTTTACCGACCACCCCGGCATCCTCTTCTACGACATCTCTACGCGAAAGCTCGACGTCTCGCCGGTCAAGTGCTGGCTGATGTTCGGCAGCACCATGTGCGGGCCTTCAACAACATGGCCGGTCAAGCGGCCAACATTGCGATGGACCAACAGGCGAGTCTTCAAGTGTCTCGCCCGAGCTCGCGGCCGCATGTCGATTCAACGTGATCGAAAGATCGGTCAAGTAAGAACCGCACCATCTCCCGTGTCACCTTGACCAACACCTCGATCCACAGATGCCAATTAGTTGTTCTTCGTCACGCAAATGTGGGAAGGGGCATCTCTTTGTTTTCTTCAAATCGCTTTGCAGTGGAGCCTAAGTTCGCCTCATGTTTGCGAAAGCAGTCGTACGAGAAGCCGCAGCAAGGTATATATTGTACATACGTAGTAGTAACTTCGTAGCATCAGCACCGGTTGGACAGACTTGACCTCCTCAGTTTCAGTTCGCTACGAACTGAACGGGTTACTAGTAGTTCTTTGAACTACGAACACTCATAGCGGTATTCCCTGCGGGACTCACTCGGAGATGTGCTGAGCTTTATTAGTGTAGATTTCGCCTCCTTCTCTGTAAAACGAAACTAAGAAACTCCCACTAAACAAAGTGACGCCACGAGCAATACCCAATCGGACAATCTCTGTGTCACAAAGACCCTGGGTTGGAAAGTGACGAACGCGACCGGAAAGTGAGCTGGAGGCCTGGCGCTCGAGAGTAGTCTGGGAACAAGAATTTCATAAATCTTCATCTTCGTCTGGAAGAGGCACGGTCGCAGCGGCTGCGACATTCTCGGCCTCGAGTTGGGCGATTTGCTCAGGCGTGATGACGATGGGGAAATAGGGAGGATCATCGTATATAGGTTCCACAAACATGAGATTCTCGTCGCTACACATACGGAGAAATGAACATGGAGTCAAAACAAGGAGGAGGGCGTTCAAAGAAATGCAGGCTGAGGAAGACGAACCCAATGAGGTTGCGTGCAAGCCACTCGAACGGATCTTCCAAATGGTCATCACGCGGCGCGAACGGCTCCTCCCATTCTTGTGCGCGTTGCGACGTGACCGAGAACTCAAAATACGGCAAGCTGATCGTTCGATGGATATTGAGCTGCTTCACTCGAGTCCTTGAATTCGCAACGTCCACCTTATTACCGCATAGCACGATCGGTATTTCGCCACAAACTCGGACGATCTCACGATACCACTTTGCCACATTCTGGAACGTGACGCGCGAGGTCACGTCGAACATAATGATCCCGCACCGCCCATTCATGTAATACCCCCTCCGTCGATCATCGAAATCTTCGTGACCCGCTGTGTCCCAGCACTCGAAGCGAATCCGACCAAAATTCGTGAAGAACACGAGCTGGTTCACTTCCACACCGACTGTCGGGACGTATCTTGATGGAAACTCGCCGGTCGAGAACCGCGTGACGAGCGCCGTTTTACCGACGCCGCTGTCACCGACTAGGAGAAGTTTGAATTCCGGAATATTCTGCAGCAGGAGAGAGGTAGGCGCCATACGTGTTAGTCTCCATTTGCCTTCTTTTCGCATTTGCCTATCGCGTGATACACATCCGGCGCCTCTCTGGATCAGGGCAAACGCCTCCGTTGCAATGCTACGCAACGGCACAAGATGCGAGCCGGCGTGGGGCTCATGGAGACGCGCGCAGAGACGTCGGCGCATGATCCAGAGTCACATACCGTCATGTTGGAGAAGAGCGTTGAGTGAGTGATCGTGAATTGGGTCCAAAGTCTCTCCACCATCTTTTGGCTCATAGTCCACCTCTTTCTGAGACCAAACTTATTATGAACGTGCCACCCACATTTGTTGTCCCTTACGAGCTGCATCCATTAGGTAAGAAAGTGCAATCGATTAAAACGGACTTCCGCTGCTTCTCTGCAGATACGCGAACGTCACTATTCGGACCCTATGCATCGTACGTGCAGCCTTCCTGCGGAATCGTCACGAGCGCCGACACATCGTAGCCCTTGGCAGCGGCGATCGCCGTGATCTTGTCCGTGATTTCTTGCGGCACGACGGGCTTGCGGCTGAGCAGCCAAAAGCCCTTGGCATTCGTCGGTCCGACGCCCGGCAGACAGCCGTTGGTGGACTGCGCGACGGGGGCACCGCCACTGACGATGGCCCATTCGTAATTGTCGCTGTCGCACGACTTGCCGCTCAGTAGGCTCGCGTACGTGCCGGCCTCAATGACCCAGTACGCTCCCTGGCGAGGTCCCACGAGTGCTTGCGACGGCACCGCGAGGTCTGGGATCGTGCCGTTGAGCTGGGCCGTCGAGCGCGCGCCCGTCACGCCGCCAATACTCCCGCCGTTGAGGATCCGCAGCTCGGGCCTGCCATCCTGCTCGACGAGCTTGAGCGAGCCCGAGACGCAGTACAGGTTGGTGACTGGTTGGAATGCGACCCGGACCTGCTTGAGCGTGTACCACACCCCGCTAAAGTACGTCGACGGGTTCAAGTCTTTCTTGGATGTGAATCCCTCGGGCGGACACGCCGCCTCTGTGGACGCGGCAAGCACACTAAGCGCGAGGGCGGCGGCGTAGTAGAGAGTCGATCGCATGGCGAATTTGGCGGTCAGAGGGGAACGTTGCGATTCGAGAAATGACACTCGGGATTTCGACTTGGATCACGACTGCGGCAACGACCTCACAAATCAACTTGACCTTTGAATCGCCCGGAAAGGCTTCAAATCCTTGTCACACCCGCCACAGTCTTTGTCAGTGTCACAAGGATCTGTGGCGTGTCACTGCCACACCCGCACCCTCAGAGCGTACGTATCAATAGACTTTTCCCGGCACGTACTCATCACGGTAGTCCACTCGACAGGCTGGCGCGAGTCACTGCGTGGCACGACACCCATTAAAATGGCGGCGGTGCGCTGTCATAGACGGGTGTGTTACAGAAACCAAAAGGCGATGGAAAGTGCGTCATCTTCAATGCTCCATTTACCGTATTTTAGTATACCGTATACTTACCGTAATCAGCGACACCCTCTCAAAACCGTTCGTGCCAATACACGGATACTCCGCGTCATATTTCGAGAAGAATGGAGGACACGCGCGCGACGAACGCATGTGACAGCGTGCGATCGGCCGTGCTTCAGCGACATCGCTACCCACGACCACAAGCGCAATGCAGTAGCGATTCGAATGCGCCGCGTATTGTCGGAATTGACCCCGCGGAAGCCACGCAATCGTCCACGGAACCGTTCCGACCGGCGTCGGAAAAAGCACGGCAACTCGCGCTGGAGGCGCTGAGCCAGCGCCCTCCACAGGAAGAAGACGATCTGCGTGACCTGCTGTTCTGGGTCAGTTACGAACCGCTCAAGCGCGAGATTGTCGACACCATGCCGCGTATGTGGTGGTTCATGGTCGACTAGTTCCACGTCGTGCGCGATCGCTTTGCCATGGAAGATCCGCTTCGCATGGACAGTCACGAGCCCGCGAACTCGGACGAGACGAACACGATGACGACTGGTGGATCGACGTGTGCATCACGAAGGACAAGCCCGGCTCGGAAGAGGCGCGTCGAGCGACCGTGGTGGGCATGAATGTCACGGCACGGCAGTGCGCCGAGGCCTTTGATTTCCTCTGGATGCAGCAAGACCGCCGGTTCAAGATGGTGCGCCAGGCCATCATCCTGCAGTCCATCATGGCGCTCGTGGATTACCATGTGTGGCTCGATGCGTTCCTCCATGCGAGCCGTTTCCAGCCGCCGAAGTTTCTACACTTGAACCCGCGCGACAAGTGGACCGAGAAGACCAAATTGCCGCGCAAGTTTGTCTTGTCGTTTCCGCGTGACAAGGAGCCAGAGGAGTACGAGTGTTTCTTCCTCCAAGGATTTGTTCCGAGCGGGAGCGTACACGGACTGTTTCATGTCGGCGTTTGACGAGCTCGCGACGATCGCGACGGCCCAGGGCGTGGATGTGAACACCATCGACGCGATTCCGATCAAACTCCGGTTTGCACCAGCGCACGGCGGCTACCTACGGCAGCTTGCAATCCTTCGCAACATTACGGAGCTGATTAGCGAGATCCACAATGTCGAACAGAGTTGGAGACAGAGCCGTCGGCGAGTGGGTACTTCTGCTGCGCCGCCCGTGTTTCGACTCGAGTGCATCGATCTCGACTTGCGTGCCTTCACGATGTACCCGCCAGTCACGAAGGCCATCGAGTAGCTCGTGGTGACGGCCAACACGTGCGTGTCGTCGCTGACACTGTCACAGACCCCATTTGATGGGCATGTCGAGACCGCCAAGCTTCGCACGGCATGGGCATCACAACTCGTTGCGTTTTTCGAGCTGCACTACCCAGTCGACAGCAACAAGCAGCAGCAGTTGATCCAAATCGATCGCCTCGTCGTCCCGCAGGTGTACATGGCCGGTCCGTATTGTGTCCCAGTCTTCATGGCTGCGCGCGACGCACGTTACGTGCCATGAAGACTGGGACACAATACGGACCGCCTTGATGTACGTGCGGCACGTACAGTCAAGTCGCTGACAATGGAAATGGGGGATCGACTAGCCCGGCGCCATCGTGGCCGCGACACTGTGTTCGGAGCGCTCATTGGGTACGCATTCTTCAGCAAGCCTTCCCGCAGCTCGATCGAAACGTTGGATATTGGTCGCGTCGCGTGCTCGGCGATCTTTATGGAGACGCTGATAGAAGTGTGCAGGGACGATGACCCATTGAGGAGTTTGTGGGAACATTTGACGGGGCGGACGCGTCACAAGCGAGCTCGTTGATGAAACCAATCACAGTCAAGAGAGGAAATGTCCTGAAGCCACCTGCGGGAATCACCGACATTAAGCTTCATGCGCCTTGGGCAGGCTGGGTTCTATTCGACGATCCAAGCGAACAAGCGATGCATGCCTATCTCCCTGGCTTCGGCCTTTGTGGAGTCGACCGCACGAGTGTCCCCAACAAGAAGCAGCGTACGGTCTCTTCAGGGTGTTCTACCGCAGACGAATCCCCATCTCCGCTCCGCCAGTTGCGAAGCCTTGCACTCTCTCTGTGGCCGGAAAACCCAGACGACGACGGAAATGACGATGAGGACGAGCACAATTTCAACTACATGGAGGAAGCTCCCGATGTATTTGAAACGATCGGCGGTCTGCTTGGAGATAGTATCCAGTCACTAAGTGTCACGTCGGAAGACTTTGATGAGCGAACGATGAAACGAGTCCTCACGACGTTCAAGAAGCTGGAGCATCTGGAGGTCGTTGACGGTCGCTTTGATGACGTCGAGCTTCTCATGGATGGCTTTCGTGCAGCGCGAGGTTTGTGCACACGGTCCGAGTGCACGCGAAGAACTCGAAGAGACCATGGAATACCTTTCAAAACCGATGTGGATACATACCATTATTTATGATTTCAGCCAATGGATCATGGCCATCTTCAATGATTGGCTGGAAATCTATCGGAGACCATACAAATGGACGGCGAGAACAAAATGGCGGGAAGATCGACCGAGGCGCTGGTCGCGCTGCTGCGGCCGTGGCACGAAGCACTGCGCCGGCTCGGCTCGCCCAGAATCCCCACCAACCACTTCGAGTCACCTCGCAGGGAGAAGCCGCCCTATGTGCTGTGGATCGCGGGCGAGTATCTCGTGGCCTCGGCCGAACTGGCCGGCGTCAACATCCCACGCGTTCGAATGCTCGAAGCCGTCGCGTTGCTGCGCCTGCTCGCGCGCGTCGACGTGCACGCGTGGACCAAGAGCGTGCTGGAGATCTGGCCGACAGAAGACGTCCAGGTGTGGATTGAAGACCACATGCTCATGACCACCGAGTCGTCTCCGCCGTCCTTCACTGTGACCATTTCCATCGCGGTGCTCAAGGGCAAGAAACCCGTCAAGCATCTCGCGCGGCTCTGCAAATCGAGGGAGCGGCACGTCGTGTCCCACAATTTCTCAGCCGCGTATTCGTTCATGGAGAGTTATTTCGGTCCGATGCCGGAATCCTTGCGGTCGACGAGCTGGCACATTCCTCTCCACATCGACTTTGATTTACTGGATACCGAACCACACAAAGTGTCCCCGCTGTTGACGGATGTGCTCAAGTGCGTGCTGCAGTGCTGCGTGGAGGCTGCCCCAGAAGTTTCACTCAACAGGGCGATCGTCCAGATCGAGGAACTCGAGATTGTCGACATTGACGGGGTCGTCTTTGACGAGCAGGCGCTCAAGATCTGGAAGGAATTCACCGACTTTGGCGTGCGAGTGAATCGGTTCCCGGACCTTGCGGTCGCCCCCTATAAAGAAAGCTGGGAGTGCGTCGTTGACATGGCGCGGTCGCTGATGAATGTTCCGGGCAGCGTCGCAGCCGATGGCCTGGCGACACCCGGTGTGGAAGCGCTTGTGCTATCGAGCAAGAACTCGCCTCGGTATCTCCCGGGACTCGCGGCCGCCGCGCAAGTGAGCCCGTCGCTGCGCACTATCGAACTGGAAGTCTTAGCTGATGACGACGACTTCTTTGACGACGAGGACGAAGAACACCACCAGGCACAGCTGGACGCTTTGGGCATGCACTGGCGATGGATCGCGTACGGAATCTTCAGTCGCCACGCAGAGCACGCGATCACGGGCTGCGGATGGACCTGTCGGATTTGCGGTCGGACCACGTCGAGACCATGGAAGCCATCGTGTCGGCCCCGGATCCGCTCGCTCGCTTTTACGACGTCCAGGAGAACCGCGAGCCCATGCGCACGCTTCGAGCCTCCCGATTCCATATGATGGACCCGGATACCGAGTCCCATACGTATGCGTACGAACACGGCACGAGGAAGCTGGTCCACGTGACCAAGCACCAGGCCGTCTTCACGACGAAAACCCCCATCACGATGCGCGTCATTTACCCGCCGCAGAACGCCGACAACCCGTACTACGCAGTCATGATCCCCGGACAAGGGGGCGGCTGGGTCCACAAGGACGAGATTACCGACCTCACGGAGACGGCGCTTCCAGAACCCACGGAGGACTGGCGTGCGACCGTTCGGTCGTTTCCGTACGTTGACATTTTGGTCATGAATGACGAGTCCATGGCACCGACCGTGAATTTGCTCACGCTCGTTGGTCGCGACACAACCTTCATTAATCTGAGCACGTTTGAAGGTTCCGAAGACGTCGACGAGTGGGTGCGCGACGTGCTGCGCGTGTGCCCTCGACTGGAAGACCTGATCGTCGGCATGGCGCCTATTCGTTCGCTCCAGGTCTTCTTCGAGGCGGCCGAGACCGGGACGTGTCACCTTCGTCACCTCGTGATTGGCGATGCGCACTGCAACGGGTACGAACCCTTCTTTCGGGCTCTCTCGGACAGGCACCACCCGCTTGCCACGCACTTGGAAAGTCTCGACGTGTATTTCGTGGTCGAAAACAAGGCTGACGTCGAACCAATCGTGGCAGCCGTGTGTGCCATGCTCGAGACGAACCGCCGGCTCCACTCGATTTCAGTTGGGTTCCGACTGGGCCGTACGTTTTCCAGCCTGGAGCCGACTATCCAGAAGGCGTTTGCGAACGCCACGCAGGACAAGATCCCGATCCGAGCGATGCCGTTAGCGCTGCGCAGCAAGCTCGCATTCCTCAGCGCGGTGCGCCACCACTCTGAGGGCCAGCAGGTCTCCACTGTGGCAGTCGGTCAATTGGACAGCTGCGTGGTCATGACCATTTTCCAGTTTGCCGCCCACGCACGGACGCGGCGGTTCACGAACAGTAATGTGACAATTTTTTAAAATAAAAGAGATATGGACGCAGTAATCCTCCGCACTCGAGTACTGTCATTGCACGGGTCTGGTTTCCCAGAAGTTTGATTTCTCCTCAACAGTTTCGGGAGACTGCCGCTTGACTACAACTCAACGCCCGTGGAAACACGCGCTTGATTGGGAGGCACGAACCACAGAGTCAGATGGGGCGTGGTCCATGTCCGACACACTCCGACGTGGACGCCACAGTAGAGTGAAACAGGGAGCGACAATAATGCGGGACCAGACTAAATAATGTCCGCGACAGGTTGCAGTGCAACCTGTCGCGGACATTAGTGCAACTTGCAGTCCATCAGACCTGGACACGGATGACTGACTCCTTTGCTCCGGCTTGATTTCAATCTGGCATGGCGTCCACAAGTTCAAGCTGAGAGAGACTCTCTCTGGAGACTCATCGGTCTCAAGCCAATCGCATCGAAGTTATGGGCAGTGTTCCGTTATTTATTAGTGGCTGCCATGGCGAGAACCCGCGCCGCCCAGTGATCGCGAAAACACTGAGACACTTGAAGGGACACAAAACCCTGAAGTCCCACTTAGGTTCTCTCTATTAGAGGTCGAACTGAAACTCCGTTGGATTCATTCTGCCATGGCAGTTTCAGCACTGCAAGTGAGCTTCCAACATACAAGCAAGAGGGCGGCCCTCTGCTTCATGGAGTCGGTGCTGCTAGTCAGCATCTGCTGACATGTGAACAGTCCAACGCACTCTCTGCAGGTTCCAAAATGGAACCAGTAGGCATTGCTAGCGTCAAAATCGTCTACGAATAATAAATTATGAGATGCACGGTTGGAGAAACTTCGCAAACGAAACGCCACATTGCAGCTGCAGCCGTTGGAATAGAAAAAATAATGCATTCGTTCACGTGCAGCGAAAACAAGAATAAATGTGGGCCGTATGGTCAAGAGCACAATACGAAAATGAAAAAAAAAAAAAACAGATTCGCGTTTACGAGTGAGTCCAGCCCTGCCACGGTGCCATCCACACACTCGTTGAAGAAGGGCTTCTCCATCCCGTGGTGTTTGGCAGGGCGGAGCTGCTCGTGGAGCCTGAATGTCTCCGTCTGTTTCGACCATCTTACAGTACGTAATACGTGCACAATGCCCGTCCACCTACCTTCCGGCATTGGTGACGCGCCACCAAAAGCGAATATAAAGCGCCCTTGCTCAGTCCTGAATTTCCTTCCAGTGCCGCAAACGGAGAAACGACTCTCAAACGAAACGCACCAACGAAATGCCGGGCGTCGTCTTGCTCGATGAAGACGTGCAGCGCGAGATCTTGTCGACCTCGCAACACCGGGGCTCGCAGGAGCGACCGCGCAGGCTGCAGCTCTCGCCACGCACCGACTTTACGACCCGCGCGCCACGGACCGACTTTACGAACCACTATTCATCATCAAGCGACCAGTTCAGCGCGAGCTGCGTCAATTTTCCGTCGAATAACTTCAACGGCGGTGCCAAGCGCGGCCTGGGCGAATCGCAACGCATGAGTATGACGATGCCCATGTCGCTAGGCCTCATGGCACGAGGCACTGTGGGGGAAAGAGCCCACAGCGACAACGTCCCCATGCTCCATCACCACCCAAGCCGTGGCTCATCCTCGGATGACTCGATGCTAGAAACCGCCCAACGAGACAGCGGTCTCTACGCTGGCACGAGCAGCGGACTCAAGCTCTCGGTCGGCTGGAACATGGTCGGACTGTTCGTCGGTCTCGCCGTGGGCGTAGGGCTCAGTGAAGTCAAGCTCTCTCCGCTCGCGGCCCAGTGGCTGAGTTTACCAGGGGATCTTTTCCTACGCGCACTCAAGTGTCTCGTCGTGCCCTATGTCTTCTGTTCCGTCGCCGTCGCCGTCGGAGACATTGTGTTTGTCGGCAAGATCTCGGTCGTTGGCGCGCAAACCGCCAAGATCTACGGCATGTTCTGGTCCGCGACAGCGGCGATGGGCGTGGCCGTGGCGCTGTTGTTTCGTCCGTTTTTCCATCAGCTGCCTCGCCCCAGTGGACTCGCGCCAGCGAGTGTAGGATTCACGTGCGCAGACCACCTCCTGCTGACCCAAGCATCCAACGGTAGTATCGCGTGCTCGACCAACGCAACAAGGCTGGCCAACGCGACGGCGTTTGTGCTCACGGATCTCGAGAACGCCTTCTCCACAAACGTACGCGACACGGTCGCCAAGCTCACGCTCAGCGACCAGATCATGCAAACGATCCTGCCCATCGTGAGCAGTAACGTTTTCAGCTCGCTCGCGACCTCGGATTTGCTCGCGATCATCACATTCTCCATGCTGCTGGGCGCGATCGCTGGGCGCAACTACTTTACCAAGACGCGCCGCATCAACTACGTGTACCTCTCTCTTCTCCAGCTGCGCAACACGTTCTTCCTCTTGATGGAGTGGACCATTTGGCTGTCGCCGCTGGCCGTCCTGTCGATCGTGGCCGGCTCGTTCGCGTCCAACCCGAAGGTTCTCCGCACATTTGGCGATGTCTACCCGTACATCTTGGCCGCGATCGCAGCCGCACTTATTCAGACGCTCGTGCTCTACCCATTCTTGGTGTTTCTACTGACGCGCACGAACCCGTTCAGCCACATGAAGAAGATGGCGCGGGCCTATATGCTTGCCTTCGCGTGTGCATCGTCGCTGGCCACGATGCCCGTGACGCTGTCGTGTATCAAGACTGCGCGCATGTGTTCACAGTCGCTCGCCAACTTTGTCATCTCGATCGGTGCCGTTTCGAGCACGAGCGGCATGGGCTTTTACCTGCCCATCGCGCTCGTGTTTCTCGCCGAGTCATCGGGCAACGGCGACCAGGTCACGCCGCTGCGCATCGTCGGCATGTTCATCCTGTCAATACTAACGTGTGCCGGCACGCCACCGATTCCGGCCAGTGGGCTCGTCGTCATCTCGACCGCGTACCGAACGCTGTTCGGGGAGATCTCGACCACGTCGTTTGCGTACGTCGCCGCCATGGACTTCTTCTTTGACCGGCTCACAACGGTCTGCAATGTCAATGACGACCTCATGGCACTCAAGATCATTTCCGAGACGACCGACGAGACTGTCGCGCAGAACCACTTGGGCCAGCGGTTCTAGTCGAGGGATGGTGCCCGCATTAGGATTCGCGCCAGTGTAGCCATATTAGTTTACAGTGTTTAGGGCGAGGTGTTCAGAAGATCAAACGACGCAGATTCTGTTTGTGCGTAATGGTTCTGTTGGGTGATTTCCTTGAAGCCCACTGACGCGTGCTTGATCAGTGTCACGTCTCTCACTGAATAGCACGCCCCACATCAAGGTATTGTGCATCTCACGTCGATTAACAGTGAACAGTAAGGATAGAAAGGATACACTGTATCACCCTTCGTGAGCTTGCCAAGAGAGAGTAGACAATAGAGGAAAACAAGACTGACAGACTCGTGACGTCTATGGTAATAGTTTGTAGAGTATAGTATACGAATAATAGATACGACACGTCCGTGGCGCGACGATGGCGCTTGTGCACAACACATGAGCTGCAGTTCCTGTCGGACACGCCACCTTTCCAACAGAATGTATTTTGTGATACGTGTACACTCCGTTGGAAAAGGGCATGTTCACGGTAGACAGTGCGGCTCATTTTCTGGTGGAGTGTACTCCACACAGCATCGTGAAAAATCACTGCGCTGGCTAGCAATACACCGGAAAATGATTGCCAATGGCATTTGCTGTCTGGTCCGGTGTGCTGTAGTTTGCATGGGAAAAGACGGTTGTGTCTGTTCCCGCACGGTTGGTTGGTCACAGGTGCAGCAAAACCGAAGAGGTAGGGCAGGCCGTGAATGACGTCTTGGCGAGACCTCCTGATACAGGGATGGGAAGCTTCCACTCTCAAAAGTCTTGAAAGCGGAAGCTTCCCCTGTATTCACAGAACCGATGAATCAAGTGTGACGTTACTGCACTCACTGTCAAGTACAGGTCGAGATTGTTGAAACCAGCATCGAAAAAGTGGACGTCACACTGGAATGCTACCCAATAAGAGACTATCGTACAGTAGCGTCAAGGAACTCCGAGTTGCTACTCCACGGCACGATACAGTATTATTGTCCGCGTACGTCGGACTGAGGCGTCGCCATTCCCCGTCGATCTTGCGGGATGGTGCACACCTTTTCAAAGTACAGTATCGAAACCGGTACTGTGCTGTACTGTATGTACATACACGCAGAGTCATGGGGGGTGGTCGTGGCCAAGAAAACTGCGTTATGATAACATATCATTCTCCGCAGAGAATTTTTGGTGATGCGCGTGCGCCCTGTAAAATTGCGGGAAAGTCGACAGGGATCTGGGGGTCCTTGATCTAGACTTGTGAAACCAGATGGGATGTCTTTCTGCGATCCTAACCAGATCCATTATATACCGTATTTGACCTCCATAAACGGATACCCCTCACATGGCCTTCATGCCAATGGCGCATCTGACAACCGGGTGGATCCTGCGATCGGATGAGCCTGGCGCCAGGCCGCCCATTGTTTCCCGGTCAGGGTGTGCACTCTTGCGTTCAGTTCGATTTTTTATGCTGGAGTATGCGTCCCGCTTGCCGTGACCACGGCTGGAGTTCTGTCGGTCGGACTCGAGTCACACGCGCATTCTCTTTTCTTCCTTGGAGTTGACACGGAGGGCTACAGTTCGTGTACAGTGGAGGACCATGAGCGGTCTCATTTTGCTGGACGAGGACCAACAGCGCACGCTGTACGCGCAGGAGCCAGCACGGCCAGCTCGCGCATCACGGCGACCAGCTCCACCGCCGCCGCCACCAGCAACACAGCAACGGCCACGGTCTCACATCGAGCCAACGCGACCGTACCGTGGTGAGACCCACCGTCGCGGACCGGCGCCACGCACCGACTTCACCTCCAGTTACCACCACGCCGCGCAGCCAAGTGAGTTTACCAACAACCTCGGACGGCCACGCACAGATTTCACGACGCGCCGCTCGAGCGTAGGCAGCCGCTCGTTGCCAGGCAGCGTGGACCGCAAGCCCAGCACAGGGACCCACTGCAGCAGCACGACCACGTCCGTGACGGCCGACATTCCGAATGAGCGAGGCGACTTGGCGTTGGAGAACGGCCATTTCGACAGCTACCCGCCGATTCTGCACGATGCCATCGATCGCCTGGACTCGTCGACGTCCTCAAGCCAAGAGCCAGCCGCCAAGTACGACGGCACGAGCAGTGGGCTCACAATCTCGGTGCAGTGGATCCTCGTGGGTCTTGCATTTGGCCTCCTCCTAGGTCTGCTGCTGAGCGAGGTCCAGGTCTCGACCATCACGGTTCGGTGGATCAGTCTCCCGGGCGAGCTCTTTCTCCGCGCGCTCAAGTGCCTGATCCTGCCCTACGTCTTCTGCTCAGTCGCGGTGGCCATTGGCGACATTGTGTTTGTCGGCAAGGCCTCGAAGGTCGGGTGGCAAACCGCCAAGATGTTTCTGCTCTTTTGGATCGCGACCGTGGCCATGGGCATGCTCGTCGCA
>JAADWA010000821.1:0-13820 GCA_023335935.1 Pythium phragmiticola
ATCCAGGCGCGCGCGCTCGCCAACTTCAAGGCCGTCGATCCCGACTATGCGCACCGCGTGCAGACCAAGATGGCCAAGATCGCGTCCAGTAAGAAGGAAGGACGCAAGGCCGCGCCGCCGGCCAAGCTCAACCCACCGCGCAAGCCGTTTGCGGTCGTGCCTCCCACGGACGACCTCGCGCCGCGACTGTAAGCTGTGTCTTCTTGTCTCTTTTGCCGCCGGGTGGGAAGTGCGAAGGGACTTCTGTTTCTCGGTGGTGGGGCCTCCCATGGGAAGAGGCCTTTGAGGGAGAAGCAGCGTGTGGAGATGTGCGGGGTTACTCTCGATTCGTGAATTGCCTTTGAAATGAAAACGTTTCGGTTTCGGTCAAAATTGAAGTGGGTTGGGTTGCTGGTATTATTATTGATCAGCGAACAGAAGGAGTATTACTACTGTAGTAGCTGCGAGAATATTACTACTTTGTGGGCCGACAAGTGTGGTCGCGTGCAGGGTTTGGATTTTTCAATACCATAAACCGTATTTTGCAATAATATAATTATTGACCCCCCATCCCCAATATCTACCAATTTTTTTACCCCCCTCCCCTCAGAGACGCCATCTCGGCTCGGTATGTCCACAGTAGAGCTCGCACTGAGATTTCATCACGACGGTATCGCTCTCCTATTGCTCGAGCATCGCGACGCAATCAAAGAAGTCGAACGCCGCATGCTGCCCTGAGACGCTCGAAACGATTTTGTTTCTGTAGTACAACCGCACGTGGTTCGAAATCGCACAAAACCCCGTCGGGTAAACGACGCTACCCATCATAGAGCGCATGGCCATGTCTCACTGTTTTTCAATGACCAATATGGCCACTTATTGATTGGCTTGGATATGGAGCCCCAATCAATATGACATTGGATTGTTCCAAACCCTGGTCGCGTGGGAGGGACTGATATTCGCGCCAATTTCTCAGTGCTGGCGGCCAAGAGTACCCGGTCGGATACAGCAGCTCCACCAAGCACTCACCTCGGAGCTGCAGAGAGACAGATTAGAAAGCGAGGGCCTAAGAGCACGTTCACGTTGTAAAACGTCATTTAGAATCGCAAAAGCAGATTTATTTCGTACACAGATACAGAGAGAACCACCGTTTAGCCCAGGTAAAACTTGTCCTTGACCGTAATCTCGCCGGCCTTGAGCTTTTTCCATCGCTCGTGGGTCGCCTCGACGATCGCGACGGCCTCTTGCGCCGTCGTGGGCTCGTCCTTGGCAAACTGGTTGACCTTCTTGCCCTCGGGCAGCTTGTAGTTCTTGAGCCAGTCCACGAGCGCCTCGAGCACGCCGGGCTTGACCTTTTTCAGGTCGTCCACGCTGTGGATGCGGTCGGCGTCCGGGTCGCTCGTCGAGAGCACGAGAATCTTGTGGTCCACTTCGCCCTGGTCCACGAGCTCCAGACTGCCCAGCACTTTTACGGGGTTCACCGACCCCATGGGGAGCTGGGCCGCGCCGACTTCAATCACATCGAGCGGGTCGTTGTCGCCGCCGTTCTTGCCGCTCGCGTCCTTGACGCTCGGATCCTCCCACGTCTGCGGGAAGAGACCATAGTTGAAGAAGGGCACGCCGTACAGGTAGTTGCGGCCGCGCGTGCCGTGGTGGGTCGTGTCCTGCATGATTGGGTTGTGCTTCTCCTCCTTGTTCACTTCCATCTTGTGGGCAATGCCCTTGGGGATCTCAACCACAAAGTTGAACAGCTCCTTGGTCTCGGCATCTGCGACGTGGAGCGGAATGTCGTGCCATGGCGAAATGAGCTCGCCCTTGTCGTTTTTGAAGAAATACTTGTAATCTGTGCGTCCAAACGTGCCAAGCTGCTCGGCCTCGCGCGTCGTGTCGACCGTGGCAGGAGCGAATTGCGTGGCAAACGGAATCCACCGTGGCGACTCGACGTGCTGGTAATAGTCAATCATGATATCCCAGCCCGACTTGACCATGAAGCCCTGCGGCACACACGTGGGCTTTTGCTCCCAGCCCTTGGGGATCGCGTCGCCCGTGCACTTCTGCAGTCCTTCCTTGGCCATCTTGCGCATGCGCGAGCCCGAGATTGAGAGAAAGTCCTGCTTCCGCCGGGAATCCATGGGCTTCATCTTGTGGTCCGTCACGTCATAGTAGACTTTCGTAAACGACAGGATATTGAACTCTTCCATGCCCGGCGCCATGTGGAGCACAAAGCGACCGTGGTCCCCGGCGTACAGATCGTCCTTGTCGCCGTCCGACCGCTTGATGCCCGCGGGGTCGCGTCCCACGACAAAAAAACTCGCGCCGGCATTCTTGCGCGACTTGGCGTGCCACTGCACTTCGCGCGGGCCGGCGTAGATCATGGGCGACGGCCAGATCGCCAGCACGGTCGAGTTCTTATCGAGCATGCCGTCCCGCAGGATGGCCTCGTGCTGCCGCACACGCACGTCGAGCGGCACGTCGTCGTCCTTGGTCCAGCCGCCAAGCGGCGACAGCCACAGGATCGGGTTCTTGTAGCCCTTGGCCAGCAGCTGCTCGCGGGCCGAGTTCATGAGGTACGCGTGGCCCGCGTGGGTCGGGTTCCGCGTCTGAAACGCCAGCACAACGTCAGCGCCCATGGCCTCAAACTTAGCGCGCAGCTCGGTCGGCGTGAGACGGTACTTGTCAAGATCGTCATTGTATTGGACGCGCTGCAGGAGCTGGATCTCGCCGCCGAGCAGCCAGTCGCCCGACTTGTGGATCTCCTGGATGTACGGATGACCATTGTCCACGGCGCCAAAGGTCCGAGTGATGCGTTCTTCCTTGCGGTGCGCATAGATCTCGGGGTCCGACAGCACAGCGAGCTCAACGCCGGCCGGACTCACGAGCACGACGCGCTTGGCGTCGCCAATGCGTTTCTTGGCCGCGTCATTGATGGGCAATACAATGGGCACGGGCATGTTGACGCGCGAGCCCTTGGACACGCTCTCGGTCGCGTACTCAGAGAAGTTCGTGCGCGCGTGGAGATGCAGTTGGCCATTCGTGAGGTTGTCGGCGTCCACGAGCACGCTGCTGAAGTGGAGCGACTGCAAGTAGACGCCCTCGCGCATGAAGCCCTTGAGCGGCGACGCCCAGCCTTCGCCCAGCACTTGGAGCCAGTGCACATCTTCGTCGCGCAGCAAGACACGGGGGAATGTACCCATGTCCAAAGTATCAGATCCCTTGGAAATGGGTACATCGGGGAAAATGGTCGAAAAGTTCTGGACAGCATTGCCGCCGTCGGCGATCGCGACACCGGGGTACCCATTGGGCGGCTTGGCCACGCCCGTGAGAAGGCCGTGCGCGTCCAGAAACGTGAGCAGCGAGTCGACTTCGTCCGCGAGCGTCATGTTGTGGGTCGTCAAGTGGACCTCCGGCTTGAGCGGCGCTTCGTACGGCGAGGAAATGCCCGTGAAATCCTTGATTTCGCCGGCGATCGCGCGCTTGTAGAGGCCCTTGACGTCGCGGTCCGCAGCTACAGACACGGGCACGTCCACAAACACTTCGTAGAACGGAATGCCCATTTTCTCGTGGAGCTCGCGCACTTCGTCGCGGCGTGCGCGGAACGGCGAGACCAGCGCGACAAGCGTGACGACGCCGGCCTCGGAAAAGAGCGCCGCCATCTCGCCCACACGGCGCACGCTCTCGGCGCGGTCCGTCTCGGAGAAGCTCAGGTCGCGGTTGAGTCCAATGCGGACATTGTCGCCGTCCAGGCGGTACACGTGGATGCGGCGCCGCAGCAGTTCCTTTTCGAGCGCACGGCCGACCGTGCTCTTGCCGCTGCCCGAGAGACCCGTGAACCAGAGCGTCGCGCCCTTTTGCTGCACGGCGGCGTACCGCTGCGCGCGCGAGACGAGCGACGAGTCGTAGTAGACGTTGCGCTTGGTCGTGAGCTTGTGCTGGCGCTGCGCCGCGCACTGCGCATCCAGCTGCGTCGCGGCCTGCGTCGAGATGGGCGCCGACGCCGCGCCCGTGTAGATGGCGAGCAGCAGAATGTAGGGCACGACGACTAGCGCCGCGAGCAAGATCTTTTTGGCGAGCGCGAGCCGCGGCGCGTGGTCGGGGCCGCGCGAGAAGAGCCGCGGCGAGGCGGCGCCGTCGTTGCACTCGAGGTCGTCCTGGCCCACGGGCGCGTAGAGCGTGTCGACGCTCTTGGCCATTGGTACTGCTAGAGAGAGAGAGAGAGTGAAAGCAGGAATGGGAGGGAGCGGAGGGAGGCGCTCGTCCTCTGGAGACCAGCGGAAGAGAGCGAAGGATGAGAGAGAAGACGCAAACATGAGGAGCTCCAAAAACTAGATATCAGTTCGTAACGGTCGAACGGATCCAATACAAACGCCAAGTTAGTTGGTTTCTAACGGTTAGGTCTACTTGGGTACGCAGTGTGCAAAAGTGTCTTTTCGGCCGCATCGCTTCAACACGGATCCCAAGGCCCCCCCTGTAATCACCACCCACCACCAGCCGAACCAGTGGATAGTATCCATTCCAACAGGCCTGAACGAACAGAGACTTCTAACAGCGTGGTTCATCCCGCCTCTCGGATGCCACCCTTTTCCCGGTCTCCGTGCCGGTTCTAGGGGCTTTGCCCCGATGGATCGGAAGACGGTCTTCAAGACCAAGAGAGAATGTCGGACGTGTTGGCACGCGCCCAGTTCACTGGTCGAGCCTTGAGCCAATGGCGCCGCCGCCTGCGGCCAACGCACCTCCGTGTCTGTCCAGCAGATCTCGTGCGCGTCGCCCATTGGCTGGAGAGCCCCACCACAAACTGAAGATGGGACCTACAGAGACCAACACTCGAACACCTCTAATAATCTATATTCTGATACTCAGGTCGGTTCCATCGGATCACGTAATCCGACATGGCTACAGTTCCATGGGTCGAGGAGATCCCTTCACACGGCAAAGGACGTCTGCGAGGTCCACGCGGCGCGGATCGTCGCCGCGTACGTCGGATACAGGGCGAGCACGCGCTCAAACGCGTCGACGTGGAGCACGACGAGGCGACACGCCGTGTGCGCGACGGCCGTCTCGCGCCGCTCGCTGCCGCACACCGCTCTGTCGACGACGCAGCTCTCGCCAAAGTACTCGCCCTGCTGCTGAAGACTCGTGATGCGCGCGTGGTCGCGCTGCTGCGTCGTGAGCTGCACCGTGCCGCTCTCGACAAAGTACATGACGTCGCCCACGGCAAACTGCTCGTAAATCACTTCGCCTTCGACGTACGCCTCTTCGCGCAGTTCGGCCAGTATGGCCGTCACGATGACCTCGGGGAGTCCGTCAAACGCGAGCCGCCGCGGTTCGACCGTCTCAAACAGTGGACTTCTCAGGTACGCGGCGATCTCTCGCCGCAGAGGTCCGTGAAGGAGATGTGCGACGGCGTTTTGGTCCACGTCGCTCTCCTGGCGCCACCGTTCGCGGAGGTGCGATCTGATGGCCGTCGTGAGCGATCGCGACAGAGCATAATGCCGCGCAAAGCGCTGGATCTTGGCCTCGTCCTGCTCCAGAGCGATCGTACGCGCAAACTTGCGGCTCAAGATTTGGCGTACGCCCGTGGTCACGTAGCCGTAAAAGACGATGCAGAGGAACGTCACGACGAGCTGCACGATCGTCTCGGCGACGTTGCGCGACACAATGTCGCCGTACGTCGTGGTCGAGATCGAGCCAATCGCGTAATGGTAGGACCGCAAGTACTTGTTCAGCAATGACACGGCCCGGACGTCGGCCACAGTCAGCGCCGTGGCGTTGCCCGCGTTGGCGGGCAGTGGCGCGAGCATATTGGGGGCCGTGAGCCACGAGAGCGGACTGATGCCCGTGGTCGCATCGCCCACAAAGTACCACAGACACGCGAGCCAGTGGGACGACAGCACGCCGACAAAGACAATCTTGAGGATCGTGAGCGTGTCTTTCTGGAACCAGTAGAGCTGCCGCTCGAGGCGCCACCAGAGCGGCTCGAGCTGGAAGCATCGCACAAGGGTCGTCAGGCGGAACGCCGCTGCGACGATCGAGCGTCGCTCCGTTCCGTCACGGAACGCGTGGATCGGCAGCAGCGCCAGCACTTCGAGAGGAAATGACCCCATGAAGTCGATCACGAAGCTGCCGTGGCGCATGTACCAACGGCGTCGCTCACGCGGCGAGGTCAGCGGTTCGCCTCGCACCGTCGGCACAAACACGAACAAGCGCATGAAAATGTCGAGCCACAAAAAGCCGTCGATGAACACGTACTCGCACACGATCCAGGTCCGCATGACGCGGTCGCCGTTGCCCGTGTTCAGCTGTGCCGCGTGTTGAATGTCGTCGTAGAACGACACGCGCAGCGGCAGCGCAGCGACGTAGTAGAGAATCGCAAAAAACTTGACGGCATCCCAGCGGTAGCAGAAACGAGAATTGTCGACAAACCGCGGCATCGTCGCCAAGGCTGGCGGCTCGTGGCTTGCATGTTGCTCCTCTGTTTCCTGTACTTCTGGCGTCATGGGTGAAGACTCGAAATGTCTTAAGACGTTCATGTTGGACTTGGCGCGGCGCGCCGCGACGTCGGCTGGCGCAATCTCGGGTCGAGTCGTGTCGGGTGTGGCCAGCGCTGCATATGCGTCCGACGGGCGACGAGTATTGTTGTTGCTACTGAAACTTAGGCGGCGCACCATCTGAGAAAGTAAAAGCGCCGGTGTCGAGCCGAATCGTCTCATGCCGCTCGATGATGCAGAGGCCTGTGGGAGTCCAGTGGGCGGTGCTGACGCCATCCGGAGGTCGCGCTGTCCAAATTGCAAGTTCTTGATGGCCTCCGGTGCAGCGACCTCGAAACCGTCGCGTAATTCATCGGAAGACATCGATGACCGCTCCCCCGAGACGTCCTCCCCACCGTCGCGGTCTGAAAGGAGATTTGACTCGAGCTTCTGAAGCACGGCACGGGACTTGAGCTGCTCGCCCTGCGCGAGCTCGAGCACGCGCCGTCCCGCTGCACGGTTGCTCGCGCGCATGGCCAGGAATCGAAGCCATGCCTCGCGGTCCAGCCGCAAGACCTCACAGAACGAGAGCGCACGAATTGAGACCATGCGTCGAGGGCCTCCTTTCTCACTGGTGCCCTCGTCAGCCGTGAAGAACATGGCCTCGCCAAAGAGCTGCCCGCTTTCAATCTGAGTAATGCTGAGTCCGGACGCGAAGCGAAGTACCTCGGCGCGGCCGTGTCGCATGACAAACAGCGCGTCCGCCAACGAGTTCTCGTAGACGATCATGTCGTCGGGCAAGAACAATTCCGTGCGCCACGGCGCAGCCGCGAGCTCTTGGATCTGCACGTCTGACAGCGACTCAAACAGCGGCACTCGGCGCAGGATCGAGCCGTACATTTCATTGTAGACTTGCGCTTGCAGCTGGCTCGGCAATGACGAGAACAGCTCCTCGGGCGGTGGCAGCCCATGGGTCACTTCATACTCGTAGTTGAGAAAAACCTGCCCACGTTCGGTGAGATCGTCGGGAAGCTCTCGGCGCTGCGCGACGTACTCAAACTGTTCGATGCGCTCGCGATGCTCCGTGGCACACTGGTCCAAAGACTGCAGCAGATCGACGAGATCGCTTACCACTTTACTCATGAAGAAGGTGCCGACGAGGCAGATGACACACGCCCACGCCGTCTCGCGCACAGTCGTCGCAACAATATCACCGTAGTTAACAACGGTCACAGTCGAGATGGCCCAGTAAAATGACCGCAAATACGCGATGCCGGCGTCACCAACGTGCTGCAAAAGCACGACATCGCCCAGTACCCACGGTGCGCGGCCCGAGTCCTTGGACTCATGGGAGGACACGGCGTAGAAGATGCTGCCTCCAATGTGGCAACACAATGCAAGCACCATCATCACTTTGCTGAGCCCGAGAAGAGAGTAGGCGACCCCAGCCGACGACGTCGACGCGGTCCAGCGATGCAACAGTCCGGCGTGGATGCGCTCGCCAATCTCGACAAGCTGGAGAGCGCGGAGAACGCGCGGCAGGCGGAAGTACGTCATCAACGCGTAGTTGCTGCCGATGTAATACAATGGCATCGACGCGAGCATGTCGTAGACCATCCATCCTTCGCGATAGTAATACTGCCGAATCTGCTGGGGCGCAAAGATGCGCGTTGACACGGAGAGCAGATCCCCAGGTGCCAAGAAGTGGAAGCTCTTGAGGTAAATATCGACTAGCAGCACGAGATCGAAAATATAGTCGACGGCTGTGAGGGTAATCATGGCGTCCGTCGACGGCGACGGCACAAACACGACGCGTGCGAGGATCGAAAACGTGTTGTAGATCACAACGGCCCCCACGACGACTTCCCAGCGCGAGCGGAAGGTATTGCCGTTGATCGCACGCTGCCACTTGATCTGCTTCTCAAAGTCGGCGCCGCCGAGTAGGCCACGCGAGTCGTGGCGAATGAGAATCCGCGAGAGCGCGTGCGTGGCATCAATGACCGAGGTCGACGACATGGGCACGTACTTGCGTTCTTGCGGGTGATCACTAGCGTCGTCGTCGCCATTCAGCATGCGTCGCATCTCGCTCGGGTAGTGATTCCAGAGTGCCACGAGTGCGTCGCGCGCGAGTACGGAGACTTCGGTCACGGTCTCGGCCACGTAATCCACGAGCATGGGCTCGGTTTGAGCCACAAACGAACGCTCCGCGAGCGTCGCGCCATCGGCGAGCACCGCGACTTTAAGTTGGGACTCGCCGTCCACGAGCTGCACCCGTCCGCGGCAAATCACCATGGCCTCATTTGCCGGCTCGCCCGCGGTGAAAATCATGTCACCGGCAAAGTAGAACCGTCTTGTCATGACCGCGGCCACAGCGTCGCAAAATGCAGGCTTGGCACTCTGCATGAACGCGAACCGCCTCGCCTCAGCACCGTGGATACATCTGTTGAGCTCGCCGCGCAGACCCGGCGTGATGTAATTCAGAATTTCTTGCTCAAGTTCGTGCTCCGCGAGAATCTTGGCTCGGAAAGTCTGGAAGCGATTGATCTCGGACCGCACGTGGCGTGATACACCGTGCATTTCCATGACCCGTGCGCGCAAGTGGTTTTCGTATCGTGTCTCACGTCGTCGTCTCGCGAGTCGCGCGAGCGCCGCGCCCATCGCACCAAACATCACGTAGCACAAGACGCCGCCGACGTACGTCGCGAGTGTGGCGATCCACGTCTCTAGTATGTTGTACGGTAAGATATCGCCATACGCGACCGTCGTGAACGTGCTGATCGAAAAGTACATCGAGCGCAAGTACACAAAGCGGTGGTCGCCCGAATCATATATCGCCTCCATGCCATCCATGACGGTCCACGTACAGTTGCCATACTCTTGGGCCATGCGAAGACATTCTGGTTTGGATGGCAGCGTCGTCGGTGGTGTGAATGTCGAGCTCGGCAGCGAGTAATGACCGGCGAGAAACCACATACAGGCGACGAGGTGACAGTAGACCAAGATGGAGATGGCACTATAGATGATGAACTGCGCGACTCCGTTGGCGCGCGGCAGGGTGGCCTCGACGCGCTTTTTCAGCCGACGCACGCGAAGCAACCGAACCAACCGCAGCAGAGACAGCCACTTCCACCCATGGGGGAGAGGACCACGTGTGCAGCCGTCGTAGATGTCCACCACGAGCGCCAGCGGCAAGTTTGCGACGGCGTCCAGGTAGAACGTGCGGCTGTTGGTGTTCTTGCGCGGTTGGAACGCGCGGCACCGCAGGTACAAGTCGATATAGAAAAAGAATTCGACCACAGCACTGATCGTGAACGTCGACGCGAATTTCCAGTCGCCACCGGGTCCGAACGAGGACCAGGACGTGCCGCCGTAGTAGAAAATCACATTGTAGGGCACTTCAAACGTGAGGTACAGTAGTGCGAGACATCGTACAGCTTCCCAGTTGGCGCGAAATAGCGACTGTGGGTTGTACCATTTGCGAGGCGCGCACTCCATCTCGGTTTGAAGCGCGTCCCAGTGTGGCACGGTATGGGTCGCTGTCGGGTCGTCCTGCGGCTCCATAACGGCGCGTAGCTCCTGCCTTCGCTTGCAACGTTCACTGAACACGGTATAATCCTCTTGTGCTGCCTTGTGCATCTCATCACGTTGCCCATTGGCGGTAGACACTCGGTCGTGGTAGTAAGTACTCAGCACGCGCTCAAGTCCGTCGGTGTCGAGCATTAAAATCTCAGCGTACTCTTCGGCAAAAGCCTTCTCCTTCAACGTGGACGCATCAAACAGAGTGATCGCACCAAAGCAATCGCCTGCACCGCATGTGTGGATCTTCTGACCGCCCTCGTCAGATGGAGAGACCACGGCGATCGTCCCCGTCATGACGACGAAAAAGAGACTCTGGGTCCCCGGGTATTCGATGACCCAGTCGAGCGGCGCGAGCGACATGAGCTTCATCTCGCCCGCCATGGCGTTGAGGAAGCCGAGACTCTGGCGCGAGAAACACTGCAGCCGCAGCAGCTTGGTTGTCTTGAGCTCACATGTGAGCCCCTGACGGAGCTGCTCCTGTCTCACAATGGCGCGAAATTGCGGTTCCCCAAAGACGCGAGATGCGTTCCACTCGTGATGCAGGTACTCGACGATGCGACGGCGCAGAAAATTAGGCACGACACTTCCCCCCAACGCGGTTTCGTCCTGGGTACTGGTGTGGCCGAAATGAGCCCTTCCCAGCAAATGCTCCACGCGGTGCACAAACATATCGTGCGAGTTCTTGCTGCCCTGGCGATGCTGCAGTGTGAACCAGTACGCAAAGCCGGCGATCACGCCCGCACACCAAAAGGCGCCAGCAAACTCGCCAATGACTGCGAAGAACGTCTCCATCGGTCGCGACGAGTTGGGGATGACGTCCGAAAAGCCCAGCGTGATGATCGTACGCGACGCCCAGTACACGGCCCGCGAGTACACTCGCCACTTGGAGCCACCACCGCCGCCCGCGGCGACATCGCGCAGTTGGTCATCGATCGCCCAGGAGGCGCAGTCGCTCGTTCGCGTGAGGTCGAGGCCACACTCGACATGGGCGATCAAGATGAAGAGCAGCGCCGACCAGTGGACCCAGACGATACCGATCGCCATGAGCACGGTCAAAAAGCGCGTGAGCACGCGGTGGAAGATGCCAGAGGCAAAGAGCGAGCGTCCACCGCGCCTCGTAAGCGTGAAGTCCCGCACCGCGGACGGCAGCGACCGGAGCGCGAAGACCTTCGTCAGACGAGCAATGTGGAGAGCATTGTATTGCATCGTCGCAAGCAGCACAATCTCGATCGGAAAGCACGCCACGACGTCCAGCGCATCACTCCACTGCAAGCGATGCGACTTGTCTGGAGTCGAGTCGTCGTCCTCGACATTTTGGGCACCTTCCACATCCAACTCCAACTGCGCGGCGAGTCGGCGCTGCTCGCGGCGTGTCTCGCGGCGTCGCGTCCACAGGCGCAGCGCCAAGTTGCAAATATCAGCGACCACGTCGAGCGAGAGAAACACTGTGAGCGCATGCGTCCACTGCTTCGCGTACGGCGCCGTGAAGAACGGATCGAAGTAGAGGCCCATACGTAGCGGCAGGCTGAAGAGGTAGTAGAAGGCCACAAGTGCACTGAGCGCTGTGCGGATCCAGCGGCGACGACGACGGCGCCGCTTGCGCTCGCGACGACGGCGCATGCTCATGCCGGCCTTGCTGCGTGTGGGGCCACTCGCATCCACTGCCGTTGCCGCCTGCGGCGACGACGACTCAACCACCGGGGCTGTGTCGCTCGTGTGTTCGTCGCTGCTGCCGTCACTCTCACTGTCGCTGTCGCTCTCCTCGTCTTCTTCATCATCCTTGGCATCTTCATCGTCGTCACTGTTCTCGCAGGCGGCTTCGTCGGGCGCTTGCTGAGCGCTGAGCCGCCGCGAGTGGAGCCGCTCGCGCAGCGTGAACTGGAGTCGCGTGGACATGCGACGCGGAGGGGCCACTCGCCGTGTCGAACGCGCGTCGCTGGAGAAGCGATTCGTTGGCAAGCGCATGCGGAAGGACGCTTTGTTCCTTCCCGTGGGTGTTGTCGGCGCGGAAGCGGCGCCGCCGGGCTGCCATGATGCGGCGCTTGCAGCTCCGAGCGTTGGGCGCGTCGGTGAGCCGGTGGAGACGCGCGAGCGCGCATGGCGTGCGCCGTCAGAAGGCGGCGTGCGCGGTGTTTCCTCCATGGGACACTTCGGAAATGAGGAAGGGAGGGAAACGGTGCAGAACGGTATCCGGATGACAATGTAGCGACTTGCTCCCAAACCAGATGACGCCAGAACCTCTGAGAACACATATGCGTCATGTGCGTCGACGGGGACGTGGAGTACTGAACGCAACGCTGACTGCAATAATGAATGTCAAATGATTTATCCGACGATAGGGTGGGACGCGGGAATTATGGCTGTAGTGCATCTCCGTCATGTAAAAAATGGACGAAAGATGAGTCAAGATCTGCCAGGCCGAGCAATCCTGTGGTTCGGTCGGATCACCCACGACAAGATTTGTTGGGGTGAGCCAACTATTATAACTCACTGCAGGAGATGGAGCCATAAATACTGAATCGCGTGTTGTGCCCTAACTGACAATGCCAACGCCATCTCCATCGAGATCTCGATGGACAACAATTGCGATACTATACAGTACGTTTAGTACGTTCGTGCGCAGACTGGACCGTTCGAGAAATAATGTTGACAAGGAGCTGGTGAACACTAATGTCTGGGCAAACACCCACTTTTCATGCTTGTGCAATTGGACTGTCAGTGGCAACAGTATACCAAAACCACGGGTGTTGATAGTATGCTACTGGTGCACAGATAGTCACGCCCCTAAGCGCATTGCTGGTATATAAATTGACAAAGGTTTATTCATTCTCAATCGAAACTGGGAGCCTATCATCCTTGCGGAATTTCTAGTCAGTCGAGTGCTTGCTCAGAATTCTTCTTGCGAAATGACAAAGATATGTTATTACAGGTCATTCTGTGTAACCTATGCTCTTGGGGGCGAGAATTATACTAAAGACCTACATTTAACCCTCCGGTTCCCGGGTATTACGATTATGTTTAGGGGGAAAAACTAAAATGTGTGCGTTCGACTGCGTGATGTGGCTGTTTTTGCGTTCTTCGATCTCCTTTTCGAGAAAAACTTCAGGCTAATCTTGTCATCCGATACCCTCCAAAATCGATACACTTGTTATGTGACACTGTTCGATTTGTCTAGTTTTGGTCTTCATCATCGTTCTTCTCAATTCGCTAAAAGCTGTCTGGAAAGCGAGATTTTGTCCAATTATCATCTCCCATATGATACAAAATGACTTGCTGGCCAATCAAGAACCCACAAATTTCGAATAAGTACGAATATCAGCATCTGTTTTGGCATCAGGTTTTTCCAATACCTGTCTAAATCGATAATGTCCGAGGATCGGACATTGGGAACTGGAGGGTTAACGTAAGAATAGATGTGCTCAGTGTGCTGGCCATTCCCAGGCATCAAGTTTCCCACAACCCGACGAGGGTGGTTCGTCTGACGACCGTAGGAATACTTGTTCACCCTTCCGTCCAACGCTGCCTGAACCTTCAATCTCAATCCACTTCTTGTGTCATAGAGAGCCGTACCGTAGTGACTACACAGAAATCCTTAATAAACTCCATTTCCGGCCGTGAACGTAGCAACCAGGCGGCATCTACTTCTTGGCGATCATTTGCTCAGCCTGAATAGCCGTGATCGCGACCGTCGTAACAATATCCTTGACCGTCGCTCCCCGACTCAGATCGTTCACCGGCTTTCGCAGACCCTGAAGCATCGGCCCCATCGCGATACACCCCGTGCTCTGCTGTACGGCC
>JAADWA010000822.1:0-13803 GCA_023335935.1 Pythium phragmiticola
CCTTGACAAACTCATCGCAGAGGCCCATGAGCTTGTAGACCCACGTGACTGTGGCTATGGAAAAGACATACGCAGGATCAACCAGCCAATCGTTCGCTCCTGCTCCGGCACTGACACCAGCGGCAGGTGAATCGAGGGGCACGTACCCGACCGAGTGGGCCGGCTGGCCATGAATGGCGAGACACCCATCGGACGAGCTGCGGGATGCTGCCGGCAAGTTGAAGCGAAACGAACTTTTCGATGTACGGTGTGATGCGTTGCAGGGCGCAGCAGCATCTGTCTCCATGACATCGGCTTCTGACGCCTACTACGTAGTACAATAAATTGGCGTAAGATACTACAACAATATCCACCAGCGATATGAATGATTCCACCCCAACCTTAAGTGGTGTGTCAACAATCTCATGAGACCATCATTCCCAACGAGTCCTTTCGGAGCCCACAACACCTCCAGCCGTGAAGCCCAACCAAGCCGCTCTCTGCGGCGTAACGCCGTCGCGCGGGCCGCCTCTGTGGCCGTCTTCCACAAGGACGAACAGCTCGAGGCCGCGCGGATCGTGAGTGACCAGGAGTTTGCGGACGGCTCGCTCGTCAAGGTAAACGGCCATCGCGTGCTCAACTACATCCCGCCGTCCATTGCTTCTGCCGAAGGGTTATCAGGTTCTAAGCAACTAATACACCACACACACACACACAATCCCGCCGTCCAAGTCGTACAAGTCGAGAGCATCGCGGACGGCAAGACCCAGCAAAAGACCGTGGCGGTGATCCACATCAGCCACATCAACCACCGGTCTGTGGAGGCGGGAGGACTCGGCCTTTCTCTAAGAATGTAATAATTCGTGTTAGACAGTTATAATGGTCAACAGCTTACCGTAGTGTGGTATGTCCCAAGAAAGAGTATGGCGCATCCCAAAAATGCTCATGTTCTTCCACGGCAGCGGACTGCATGGCCAGTCGGTCCTTGTTCATTCCGGTTTCGTAGGTTTGAATCATGTGCAGTTTGCTAGTTCGTATGTTTGAACACCACGCTTTCTTTTAGAGTGTGTTCAGTCAGATGGGTTCAAACACCGAATGATGGGTAAAACTCACCTGCTCCAGAGGAGGACAGAGATGCAGTTTTACTGGAACGTTCTTGCTCCTCTGCCGTCCGCTCAGCGGCGCTCCACGGCAGAAGCGCTTCCGACGCCCAGCAGGGGGAGAGTTCATTTGGCGGCCGCCATGCAATCGTCTCCAACGACCAAGTTCCGGAAGCTCGCGCCGAGCGAGTCGCTCGCGATGCTGGTGGACACGCCCACATCCGACGAGGAGGCATGCGGCGTCCAAGGTGAGCCGATCGCAGTCCGCGTTGCCGTCCAGCGCTTGCGCCTCGTGCTCGTGACGACCGTAATGGTCGCGGCGATTGTCGCGCTCACGCTCGTCTTGAACCAGGGCGTTGTGGTCGAGCGCTTTGATCGGCGCGACGTCTCCATCAAGCAACAAGAAGCGATGCTGGAAAAGTACAACTCGTACTCGGGCTCCGTCGCCGGCGCGCTCGAGCGACCCGTGGAGCTCGCGCTCGGCTTTGCGGTGCAGGTCGTCGTGCTGCGCACGTTGACCGACGACGTGCTTCGTGCTCAGAACCGCTGGCGTGTGACCGCGACAGGGGTGGCCATTGGTGCGACGGCGACCTATCTCCTAACAAATGGCCTCAGCGCCGTGAACGTTCAAGTGCGTGAGCAGACCGTGCAAATGGTGATCCAGGCCGAAGACCTCGCAATCCCAGAGCCAAATACCACCGGTACAACGACCGCTAACGCGTCGTTTTCTGAACACCAGCACGCGAATCCCGTCGCGAATACCATTATGCGCAGTCTCGTGCTCCAACCTCCGACGGCCAAGTCTCCAGACTCATGCCCTGAAACAGACGGTGTTGACCGAGTAGAATACCGTATCCCGCAGCGACCTTGGATGAAGGACTTTATTCCAACAGCGCTCGAGACGAAGAGCATGCGGCTGGAGATCACCAAAACCAAGTCAGCTTTGAACGACGCATTGACCATTGATCAGTTCCCGATGAATGCATCCGTCGCGGCGGAGTTACTCGCGTACAGTTTTTACGACCGGCAGAACGGCAGCGCGTGGGCGTGGGCATATGGCAGCATAGGTCTCAGTGACTTTGGATTTCTGAACGACACCGCCATCGAGTCCGTGGATCAAAACCCCGCGATAGTGTGGCGTAAGAATGGTAAATCTCTCGAGACACACGTACCGATCGTGAGACTCTCCAACTTCCTACCTGCAAACCCAGCATCCACCGAACAAGAAGATCGTGCGTGGTTTCTCAAACACTCTGCGGCGGCCATGTACAATGTCTCCAACCCAAAGTACAAGAACGCGTCCCAGCTGAAGAGTTGGAACATGACGTTTGCGCACGTCGACATTGAACCCAACGTCCTCTGGCTGGACGCAGTGACAATCGAACGCGAATTGGTGTCACCGCGACTGCAGACCGAGAACAACCGGAGCTATGGAGTCAACAATGACAAGTTCAAGGACTTCAAATTCATTCCCAAAGCCGACAACGTCCCGGACGACCGTATCGACATGTACATGGGGTGCGCCGACGCAGCTGGGCTCGATGCGCTCGTGGCAGTTGTCACCAAGAACAGCACCTACGTGAGTGCCAAGTGCTTGAATCGCTCCAGTCACTCGTTGGTGGTCATTAGTCGTGGCCATCGATTGGTCGCGGACACGATACGGTCGTATAATGGTACCCGCCGCACTACAAAGTCCAACAGCACGGCGGGCAACTACTCTATCGAGATTGACCTATTCAACGAGACGTGGAGCAACACCTCCGTTATGTTCAGCGACTTCGATCTTGGTAACGAAACCACTGTCATCAGCAGCATTGTCAATCTGCGCGAGGTCGTATCAGTGACAGTTGCCCGTCTCAGCTGGAATCTCCAGAACCTTTCGGCCATGTACAAGGCCAAGTGTGCCGCCGATAGTGGGTGCTTGGGCCTCGATGTTGCGCTTGGCTCCGGACAACGCTTGGTTGTGAGTGAGAGAGCACTACCACTCAATGCGCTCCATTCACTGTTGGATATGCCCACTACCGGTACGCTCGGCACCGCAGTAGTCTCGCCTCCTCCCTTTGTTTCCGTTCGACGTCCTGTGAGCGACGAGCTATCAGCATTCAAAATCGGACGAATTGGGGAGTACATTGGCGATGTGCTCATGCCGCACAATATTCGCAACAAGACCCCTTCGGCGCTGCCTCTCGAATACCGTGCGAGCATGTGCGTCCGTTATCGGCTGGCTACAGTTCTCAACAATCACGTCTACATGGAGAGCACGCTGCAACCAGCGTACACAGCCGCAGCCATGTTCTTGCTCCAGTCAGGAGTTGTCCGGGACGTGCTGAATCAATCGACGACGAATCGCCGGGTACTGGACTTCAACGGAAACACACAAGACGTCCAAGTCTACGTTTACATTCCACAGCTGAACGTCATCGTCTCTCTCGTCGGCTGCGTGCTGCTTGTCGTGGTGATTTCATTGGTCGTGCTCTGGCCGCACGGTCCTTCGGATCCACTGCTGCGAGTCACCGACCCACACGCGATTGCCAATGTCTTGTTCAACGAAAGAGCCTTTCCGCCATTGCTGCTCTCACGGTTCATTGTGCCGTCCGACGACCTAGACGACTTTCAGATCCAGTCGCTTGCACTCCATCGCACGACAGACCAGGAGTCGCCTCCACCGTGTACGGCGACCGACTCTGTGAGTACTCCGACGGTGAACTAGTAGCTCCAAAAGTGTACTCCGATGATAGCTTGTCCGCGGCGATCGTCTGCTTAGCCGGGTTGTCGCACTAAGCTGGGGGTGCAATCGGCAGCTCGCCTCCCGAGAATTCGTTTCTGTGCCCCGTGCCATCGCTTCCAGAGTTTTTGCACGCTGAAGCAGTCAAAGCCGCCAAGATGTGAGTACACGAACTCGGTTGTTTAGCAACTCAAGTTGTTCGCTGTACACGTTCCTCACGGCATCGCCTAATCATGAAGGCGCTTGGCTTGATCGCAGATCTGCTTGCGCTGCTCTCGGTTTCGTGCGACGTAGAGTTGACTCGACTGCTCATCCACCTGCGCAAGCTCGTCGGTGAGTCGACTGAGCTGCTCGTCAAACTCACGTATGTGCGAGTTATACTCGTGGAGGTTGCGGATCTAGCCGAGGAGCGCAACCTGATCTTGGAGTTGCTCGGCTTTTTAAACGAAACTCGTGGTCGAAGACGTCAGGTGCGTCTCCATCGATGCACCTGTCAAGGTGCTCACGACCAAGAACGTCGAATTTGCCTAAGTAGGAGTTCTCGGTGATCAGGTTACTCAGATAGAAAGTGCATTTGTCCAGACGAGATGGCAAATTCGTTTTATGGCAGACGATTCTTGTACCGGTCGCCTGCTTTGACGCTCGGCAGCGAGTACACATTGCTCCCGCTGCCTGAACCTCTTGTCAGTGTGGGCGGCACCATGGGGTGCGACGGTGTACTCGCGCTGGCGTGGAGCATGGCGCTGCGTTCCGTTGATTCACTGGCTCCAGCAGGAGGCGGTGGCGTCGGGATCAACGGTGTGGTGTCCCGCTCGGCTGGACATGGACGGTGGTGGTGCTGAGTCGCTGTTGGTGAGATTGCTGGTGGGGATCCGACAGGCGACTCTGCATCTTTCTTCGTGTCAGTGACAATGCACCGCGGCACCAATGACTCCATCTTGACCGGACTCGGCTCAGCGGCACGCTCTTCCTTCTCTCGTGCCATGGGTGGCAGTTCTATTGGCGGAGGACGCGGGTGAGGAGGCGAGTGTGGGGGTATTAGTTCGTGGCACTGCCTCAGCGGCGAGAGTTCCCCACTCGACTTTGGATGAACGACGGGCTCTAGAAAGACTGGCTCGGGCGAGCACCGCGATGGTGATACACTCGTCGGCGGTGTCGCCGGAAAAACGATCTCGTTCTCGTGGGGGTAAGAGTGCTTGGCCGTCGGCGAGTGCGCGTGGAGTTTGCGGGCGCTGCCAGTCTTGGTAATCTTCTGGAGCGACTCGAAGTTGAGCTCGAGCCGCTTGGGCGGCTGCCACTCGCGCGCGAGCTCCTTGACAAAGTCGGCGTGTTTCCACAGCGTCGTGACGGGCGTGGTAGTCGGGAGATGAAAGAACGCCATTGCCAGACGCACGTAGACAGCATCACTGAGGCTGCCGCTGGTCTGTGGAGGCGGGAGGGACTCGGCCTTCCGCATTAAGTGGCGTAGGCAGACAAGCACGCGGTCCAACGAGCGGATCGTACACGACGGCTGCTGGTTGAGTGGCTTCCACTTGGCCACCTCACCCTCCGAGGATGCCGCCACTAGCGCGACGAGTTCCACTGCCAGCAGTGGCTCTGCGAGATGCTCGAGCCAGTCGAGCAATAGCGCCGGTGGGTAAACGGGCGACTCGTGACTGAGCGCGATCGCGTCGTTCCAGTTCCATTCGCCAACGTTGAACGCGACTTTGACGGCAAAGAGATCTTCTTGAGAGACGCCGAGCGAACTGTGGGCAAGGCTCGCTGGTACGGGCGGTGGCGGAACAACACTGCCTCCCACCGGCAAACTGGAAGCGGCACCTGTAGACAATGCCGAGTCCGCCTCACCGTTGTAGCTTTCACCAAAGATCGCCCGGCCGTGCTTGGCGTTCTGCTCGGCGAGGTCACACATGGAGCGGCGTCCGTCGTGGCCCTGCCATAGCAAGTGAAAGACGAACGCGTGGACTACAGCGGCCGCATGGCTCTCAACGACCCGTTCGACTTCACGACAGAGAAAATCGAGCACGCGCGGCAGAGCGAGTCGTGCGCCAGAGCATTTCTCGCCGTGCACCAAGCGGTTTTGCTGCTCGACCATTTCCGATATGCTGAAGCGGTCGTGGATCAGCGGCAGCGCAAACACGACTCTGGAGGCGTTGACGTACTCGTGGAAGAGCCGCACAAACTTGGACTGACCCGACGTCTGGATGGAACCTGGTCGGTCGCGACGCACGGCCTTGATCGCTCGGTCGGGCGGAATGTTGTGCATGAAGATGAGACAGCAGGCGATGGCGAGCCCCGTGCGGCCATAGCCCGCGTGGCAGTGCACCGCGACCTATTCGTATCGGGAATCAGTCGTTCAGGTCGAGATCCGTGCAGTGTTGAAGCGAAGGGAAGTCTCACCTTGTTGTGTCCGTTCTGCAGAATCGAGGCCATGACCTTGGCAATGTCGAGCATGAACGATAGCGTTGGCGTCGTCATGTCTTCCCATCCAAAGTTGTAGAACCGGACTGCCAAGGAAACCAATCCCGTGAGAGTTTGGAGTTCCTTTACCGTCCACAGAGCTCCGTGAGTTTACCTACTCTTCTCTGCCATGAGGTCCGTCTCGGGATCGTACGGGAAGCCACTTGCCCCGAGCCCGTCGCCGCAGTACGGGTGCTCGCCCGGAAGCGTGAGATTGAATACTGCGACAATTCCCAGCCTACAGGAGAAGTCTCTTAGTGAACGTCCGACAACCAGAGAGGGGATAGATCGTATATACTTGTGAAACTGGGAGGCGATCTGGTACTCCTTCATCAGCCGCGACGACGGCCGCATCATCCCGAGCAACCGGTCTGCGACCATGTCAGCGTGGAGCCCGTGGACGGGCGAGTCGGTCTTGGCCAGCGCCGCGCTCTCGCTGCACCGCTTACACTTGGCCCCGCCGCAGAGCCGGCACTTGACAGTGAGTGTCTTCTCCCATTCGCGTCCCTTGACTGGTGAGCTCATCGTGCGTGCTGCTACCGACGTCCACAAAGAGTCCCGCTTTATCAACGCACCCGACCAAGAGGGCACTCTGCTGAAAACTTCCGTTCAGGAATAATGCATTTGCGATCGCAGTCGAAACTGGAGCTAAGTATACTGCAGTTACGGTTCGGAACTGGGCGAGAATCGAAACGGAGGCACGCTGGGTAGGTCGCCAACAGTGTTTTTTTTTGCGTCTTTTCTTGGCTCCTGGCTCGTGTCTGGAGAGTGAGATTGGTTACGCAATTTATGGCTGATAGCGAATCCATTTTTGGACTGGATCCTGGTCGGGGGCACACCAGATGCACTGCTGGTTCTGGTCGCGGACGGCTTCTTGAGGCGGACGCTGGACAAGCAGTACAGAAATACCAGTGGTCGAAGTATTACCCTAGTGGCGACGCGAGTTGGCGTCTGTGACGTGACAATGCTCACGCTAGGCACGCCGAAATGGTGTCGACGACATGGCAGTCGACTGCTGCGCTCCAGCCTCGACACACAAAAGCGCAGATCCACATACGCAGCCGCTGCGTCGTTTGTAATGAGGAAGACGGACTCCACACGCAAGCATGATGCAGTATGAACAGTTCAGCTGTCTCGTTGCGCTCTTTCAGCACTGGCAAGGCCGCGTCACTGAGTAATGAGGTTTCTCAAGACCAAGGACACCATACTTGATTGCACGTGGTTGCAGAGAACTCATATATCTACTGTAGTACCACCAAAGCGACCAGCAAGGTGGACGCCCGCCAGCAAGACGAAGCAAAAAAGAGGCGCTGTCGACGAGTTTGTCGTCGACGCCTTATGACAGTTTTACCCTTCACTCGCCACCTACTGAGTTAAGAAAATGTGGGTATAGCTTTTGTGAGGAAACTGGGTATGACTGTACTATTTTAGTGTTATACTGTACCGCTTTTATCATGCCAAGATCGGATCCTCAAAGCGAGTATCGGAAGAGTCAGTGTCTTAAGATTTCGTTCGACTCTGTACCAACACCATTCTTTTCTCCACCAGCTCGTCGAGACTGCCGCGTGCTCACTCTTGTTGTGCAATGGATTCACCTTCGCAATATGTTTGCGGGTACACTCTATATAGTAACCCATCCGCCTCAAACTTGAAGCCATCCAGTCACGAGGCGTGTCGCAGAGGATTTAGTCGACGTCCAGTACAATACTTGAAGACGGTGGCGTTCAATGCAGTTTGTTCTCATTGCAGCGACTGCGCCGCAGTTAGAGTTGGTGGAGGTAACACCACCGCAGACTGCGGTGGTGTTGCTCCACTTCTTCTGTGTCTGAAGTTGAAGTACAGTACCCACAATCAGAACAGAGCTCCCACAGTGGACCACAAAGGTTGGTCCTTTGGGGTCCATCGGAGAGTGAACCCACTGGCAGCCAGTCCAGATACCTCGCAGGTTGCCTTCATATCAGGCATCAGCTGATCTCGTCTTGTGGAAGAGGACAGCGCAGTGTATCAAAGTGTGAACCCTTCCTCATGGGCATTCCTGTTTCATGAGAGAATACTCTACTGTACAGTATATACTCTATTGATCAGACTGGATTTACACAGTAACGCTATGATCGCACCTTTTGCAGCCTGCAATCTGTCATGTACACATCACTAGCCGAAGCATGCGATACGCACAGCAATTGCGCGACAATGAACGTCGCACATACCGTGATATTAAGGTCTGTGTTAAACAGCGCCAAAATCAAAGTGCAGATCGTGACCAGCATTTCAGTACATACAGATGTTCTCATGTGTAAGCAAAATTGGACACAATTGGCAAATGCCTCATCTGACAGAATATAAAGGTTTCGGGTAAGAATAATACATAATATTGTGCAGGACGCACGTCACGTCAGACGGGAAAAAATAATGTTTTAAGATTGTCTTACCGACGAGAATATATGTACTCTGTATAGTTTACTGTCCGACAGATTCCGCTAGTACACTGTACAGTACAATAACACAGCACGAAGTGTCCATGCTGGGACGAAGTGTGTCCGCTCCACAGTTTTGGGAGTCACCTAATCAGGTCTGTCTGTTTGGCCCGTTCAATAGAGTTTGACGTTTTTGTTGAGTTCTCCCGGCAGGCCATGGCATTCATAATGTCAAGCTCTTCATGTTACAATTCATTCGATGGGTTTGGCAGGGTAGACTTTTGTGCCTCTTGGATTTGCAGCTAAACACTGTTAAACTATGCAGTCTCAAAAGTAAAATCTGAGATACCCAACCTGTTTGGGTTGGAATCTCTCTGAACTAATTCTCTTAGTTTGCTGTGGCTTGTGTCGATATTGCGATTTTAGTTCTTCTGGTCAAACATACTGTATTCTACTGCACCAATGCTTGAAAGTGTATCGGGACGCAGTTTATAATTGGCAGAGTTCTGTTCGTTTATACAGTAGGTTTAGAGTAGCTGCTACACTCTATCGTACGGGATTGCTGAACAGTGTAGCTCTATTATTCCGGGGTACGCTATTGTATGGTCTTGCTTGAGGTGTCGTCTAGAAAATCGACGTCGTACCGTTTTGGTTTACTGGATTCCGACATGGTGCTGTTTTCTTTCTTCATAAAACTACTCAGTATTGTATACAAACATCTTGCTATTTTGCAAAATGGGATCTACGGGTCCAAGTTGGACCCCGTAAGTTGGACTACAACTTGGAGCATGGAGAAGGTACTTTTTGGAGCGTCTGTTTCCCGCGCGAGAGACAGTCCATGCGACAGCTGGCTTCTAACGACTGTGTTTTGGACGCCTAAACACAGCCAGGCCGGGAAACCTTCGAAACAGTATATAACGGTTTTGTCCAACACCCAGACGAAGCACTTACAGTATATCCTTAACCTCCCATAATAAATACTAGTGTAGCTTTTTGGCGTGTTTTGGTCGACGTGGCTGAAAGAGACCTCCTCAGACTTCAATTCAGCCGGCATTGACGCGCAGTCCCGCTGTGTGGACGTGGAAGCCACAGACGGCAGATGGGATGACTTGGAGTCACTATGACCGTGAACACCACTGGTTTGCCGTCCCTCGTCAGCCCCCAAGTCCCATTTGATTCCTCGGCTCATTTGCGCATTTGCTTCGCCCCCCACGCGTCGCACATGAAGCTCCTCAGTCGACCAAATAATCCCCCATCACGCCTCACGAGAATGCTGCCCGCCGTGCTTGTCGCCGGCGCCGTTCTCCTGGCCGGCGTCGTGGACGCTCGGTCGAGCCCGACCGACTACCCCGCGTGCCCCGAGTCTCATAGCCCAGAGCTCTTCTGCTGCGAGTACTCGGCCACTGTCAAGCACGTGTACACCAAGTACAATCTCCCCACGGGCGGTGCGTTCGATGACGAGTTCCGCAAGGGCTGGGCGCAAGTGCGCCAGGTCAACTTCCCGTACCGCAAGTACACGCCCGACACACCCAAGTTCAACTACGACAAGCCCGAGACCATTTGCCGCACGCAGACGACCGTAGTCAACGCCAACACGGGCGAGACCACGGAGGAGCTGCAGTGCGCCGACAAGAACGCGTCCCTCGTGGAGGCCTCGCAGGACGCGACCGTCTTCTGGACGTTTGCCAAGAACATTCGCAACAACAACGTGTCGTTTCCGATCGGCGCCACGTGCACGAGTCTGATGCAGCCCAACGGCGCCGTGGATGCCGCCCGCAAGGCGCAGTGCGTGTCCACCGTGTCCAAGGTCACGCCGCAGTTCACGACCTACACAGAGGCGGGCCTCTTGGTCGTGTACATTGCGTACCTCGCGTTCTTCGCCGTGCTGTTTGCGTGGTGCCTGTTCAAGAACGCCCACAAGTCCACGCTCGAGACCAAGCAAGAGAGTTCCAAGCGACTGCTCGCAGACCGCGGTGGGCCCTCGACGCCCAAGCCCGTGGACGTGGACGACAAGCACGTGCAGATCCGCGTGTCGGACGCGCAGCTGCAGTTGGACTCGGACGACATTCTGCAGACGGGGTACTCGCACTCGGTCTTCGGCACGATCGTGTTTGTGTACTACGTGCTGGCGACGATCGGCCTCAGCGTCTTGCTCTTGCTCATTATCATGGACTATTACACCGTCTTCTCTCCGCCGCTCTTCAGCTCGTCCGGTCCGAACGTGCTCGCGCTCTTTACCACGTGGGTCTTCACGACGGTCTGGTACGTCGTGACCGTGTCGCTCGTGAGCCAAGTGGCCAACTTCTTCCGCGTCGAGTCGGCGCTCAGTGACTGTGACTACGTGCACATGATCAAGCGCGACGACACGGAGGTTTTGCTCCACGACAAGTCAGGCGTCTCGGAGTTTGTCGCGCGCGTCGAGCGGTTCTTCATGCCCGACGACTACATCAAGGGCTTCAAGCAGACCGTGCCCGTGCAGAAGATCGAAGCCACGCGGGTCGTGGTCTTTCAGCACGTGCAGTTCTTGTACGAACCGTCGGTCGATCGCTTCGTGCCAGGTGCCATCCCCCTGGGACGTACGTACGCGGATCTGCTGGACGAAGCCGGTGGGCTCGCAGAATCGGAAGCGCGCGAGCGGTACCAGATCGTGGGCCCCAACGCCGTGCACGTTGAGATGCCGTCCATGGCCAAGTCGCTGTCGCAGGAGTTTTTCACCTTCTTCTACGTCTACCAGATCATGTGCTACTTTGTGTGGTACTACTTTGACTACTACACGCTCGCGATTGTGATGACGACGGTGATTCTGTTCTCGGCCTTCATCAACATTTACACCAAGCGGCGCATGCAGAGCTCGGTCGTGCGCATGACGAGCTACACGACCGACGTCTCGGTTCTCCGTGACCAGGCGTGGCGCGTCGTCAAGTCGACCGAGATTGTCCCAGGCGACCTCGTGCGCGTCGATGAGAACTGGGAACTGCCGTGCGACATGGTCATTGTGCGTGGGTCCACCGTGTGTGACGAGTCGATGCTCACGGGCGAGTCCATGCCCGTGCAAAAGTTCCCCATCCCCAAGAACAGCAAGGTCGAGTACGATCCCGTGGGCGCCAGCAAGAAGCACACGCTGTTTGCAGGCACGCGCGTGCTGTCGTCTGGCCGGAGCGAAGAGATCCACGCGATCGTGCAGACCACGGGGGCCCACACGTCCAAGGGGCAGCTCGTGCAGTCGATTCTGTTCCCACTTCCCATGCGCTTCAAGTACGACGAACACCTCAAGGTCCTCATTGCCGGCCTGCTTGTCTACGGATTCATTGCGGCGGCGCTCGCGGTCCACTTCCTCACGAGCAACGGCAACCTCTCCAACAAGATGACGGCCTTCTGCTACTGCGTGTTCATGATCTCGGGTATCGTCAGTCCGCTGCTCCCTGTCGTGATCACTGTGGGGCAGGTCAACGCGTCCCAGCGACTGGAGAAGAATGGCGTGTTCTCTCTCAACACACAGCGCATCACGCTCTGCGGCAAGGTCCGCATCTTCTGCTTCGACAAGACGGGCACGCTCACCAAGCAAGGTCTCGACTTCCTCGGCGTCCAGCCAGTCGCGAGCGACGGCACGTTCGGCTCGCTCGTCAAGGACGTCCAGCATGACGCGGCTCTCTCGACCGTGGCGCAGTACGCTATTGCGACGTGCCACGCCGTGGGCTCGCTCGACGGACGACTCGTGGGCAATGAAGTCGAAGTCAAGATGCTCACGGCCAGCGGCTGGAAGCTGGTCGAGAGCGAAGGCCGTCAGCCGTACGTGACGTCGCCGGCGGACCCGAACCTCCGACTCGAGTTTGTCAAGCGCTACGACTTTGACCACCACCGCATGTCCATGAGCGTGGTCGTGCGCGACCAGTCGACGGGCAAGCACTACGTTTTCTGCAAGGGATCGTACGAGCGCATGCAAGAGCTCAGTCGCGAGGCGACCGTGCCGGCCGACTACAAGGCGGTAGCCGACACGCTGGCCAAGGACGGGTGCTACGTCTTGGGCGTCGCGTACCGAGAGCTGCCGAGCGACTGGTCGGCCCAGGACATCGACGCCTTCGTGTCGAACCGCGAGGCCGTGGACGAGGAGCTGTCGCTGCTGGGCCTCGTGCTCTTCCGGAACGAGATCAAGGACGACACGCCGTCGGCCATTGCGGCGCTCAAGGCGGGCGACACGCGCGTCGTCATGATCACGGGCGACAACGCCATGTGCGGCTGCTACATTGCTCGCCAGAGCACAATGATCGACGCCGCGTCACGTGTGATTCTTGGCGACGTTGTCGACGGTACGCTCGAGTGGCGGGACGTCGACCACGGCACGACCTACTCGCTCGCCGACGTCCAGTCCATGGTCGCCGACGGCGAGACGCACGACGTCGAGCTGGCCGTCACGGGCAGTGCGTTTGATGTGCTCACGGCCAGCGGCGACATCCAGGCGCTGCTGTTCCACATTCGAATCTTCAGCCGCATGACGCCGTCGGGCAAGGTCGAGTGCGTCAAGCTCCACATGGAGACGGGCGCCGTCACGGGCATGTGCGGCGACGGCGGGAACGACTGCGGCGCGCTGCGCATCGCCCACGTCGGCGTGGCACTGAGTGACGCTGATGCGTCAGTCGTGTCACCGTTCACGAGCCGCTCCAAGACCGTCACATCAGTCGTCGACCTGTGCCGCGAAGGCCGCTGCAGCGTCGCGACGTCGTTCGCGTCCGTCAAGATGCTCGTCATGTACGGCGTGGTCGCCTCGACACTGCGGCTGTTCCAGTACTCGAATGGTGTGATCATGTCCGAGTGGTGCTACATTCTCGCTGACGGCTTTACGATGGTCGGCCTGTCGTACGTCATCACGCTCTCGCGACCGCTGCCGACCCTCGGTCCGCAGCGTCCGACTTCGAGCCTCATCGGCCCCACGACGCTCGTCTCGCTCATTGGCCAAGAGCTCATCAATGTCATTTTTCTCTTCATCGGCATCCACTTGCTCACGAGCCAGGACTGGTTCTGCCCCTTCACGCCCGACAACGTCGACTTGGCCAAGTGGTGGCTGCTCTCCGACAACGCCATGGCCACGTGTCTCTTCTTCTCCATCATCACGCAGCAGCAGCTCGCGGCC
>JAADWA010000823.1:0-13756 GCA_023335935.1 Pythium phragmiticola
CCCCCCCCCCCCCCCCCCCCCCGGTGCCGTCGTTGCCAGAGTGTGATTCCAGCACAAGAATAGATCCCCCGCAGAGACACCACCAATCAACCGTTCTATCTCGTCAACGGGTCATTGATCGCCAATGGTTCGTCACTCGTTGGTCATGGTGGTCGTAAACAAAATGTTCACGACCCTCAAGAGAACCCGCGGATTTGCTGCTGCGATGCCACTGTCGAATCCCAGACGCATCCGTTTCCCGCGGACGCCGAAGTCCATTGGGCCTGCTCTCGTGGACATCCGACTGGTCATGCAGACGGACCGACTACCAACGAACGCTGCCGAAGCTCCGCGGGATCAAGCATTGGTGGTCGCATTATCCTGCTTCTGGAGCAAAAATGGACCAAATATTGTGTTTTTCACCAAAACAAGGTAAGTGTTGAAAAATTAGTTAGTGAACTGTGTGAGTAAGATAGCGTGTTATGCTAAAAGAGGATTGGAGACTCTTCGACGGGACACTTCTTTCCCACCAACGCGCGTGGTGGTGTTGCGGTTGCTGAGACCCTCACGGATGGATGACTGTCCCATGGGGAAGAATGCCAAGGAAATCTGTGACCCGGTCACTGACCGCTACAGTATCAGTAGACGCCACCAGAAGACGCTGTCGAGGAAACATCACTTCTCAATTTGAGTTCTCACCATCACAAGAAAAATGCGCGCCTTCTTCACCATCGCCTCCTCGCTCTGTGCGCTCGCCGCCGCAACCGCGTCTGCCCAGACTTGCCCGCCCGCTGGTTTCAGCGCCAAAGCCGTCTTCAACCCGACCAAATTCTTCGATGGCCGTTGGTTCACGATCAAGCAGATTCCCGTGGCTTATCAACCTGAGAACGAGCTGTTCTGTGTGACAGCGAATTACACGGTCGAGACCACGAACGTCTGCAGGATCTTCCGCTGCAACGATAATGTTGTGCGTGTGAACAACGGTGCTAACGTGGGCAGTGTGACGGGGGAGCGCAAAACTGCGAGTCTGAACGGCTTGATCAAGGACCCGACCAAGCCCGCCGAAGTGAGCGTCGGCCCGGCGTTCTTGCCGTCGATTCTGTACGGTCCGTACTGGGTGGTGGAGGCCGGCACGTTTGAGGAGCTCCTCGCTGGCAACACGCAGTTCACGGGAGATAACTACGAGTGGGCGATCATCACGGGAGGCGCGCCAGATGTCGCGACTGCGGGCGGGTGTCTGCCGGGTACGGGGGCGCTCAACACAGAGGGCTTTTGGCTCTTCAGCCGCACAGCGGACGTCCCGCAGGAAGCTACTGATAAGCTCGTCGCATTGGCCGCGTCCAAGGGTCTCGATGTGACGGCGCTCAAGACCGTGGTCCAGGCTGGCTGCACGTACGCGTAAACTGCGACTGCGATCCCACCTGATGTGGAACGATCGAGAACCAGCACGCGTCACTCGGCTCAACGTTTTAACACAAAGTTAATGAACATGCTATGCTTTTTGGACATTGGGTGCGCTCTTATCAAAATCCTCACGAGTAAAAGCTGTAACCACGGAGATGACACGGAGCACTACAGCTCAACACTACGTACTAGTGGTAAAGACTGCCGTGGTTGCGTCTTGGGGATCGTGGACGTTGATGCCCAATGCCACAACATCACTCAACCCTCGATAAGTATTGGTGGTAATCCCTCGATTCTTGAGGGATTACGTCCCGAGAATCGAAACAGCTTCAACCTCTCTTATCGAATGGATACACATATCTCTTTACAAAGGGAATGTAGTGACCATCACTCTGGACCGCCCCATTTCCCTTTTCCGCCGCAAGCCGCGAAAGGAAAGGAATCCGGAACGGCAACATGGCGCGACTCCGCCGCTGGATGGACGCGCTGCAGCAAGACACGATGCTACTGTCGCACCCCCCGAAAGCCACCGTCGACTCCGCGCTCGCCTCCGGTATTGTCTGGCTCTGCTGGTTCCCGGCGCTCGACAGCGATCCCACGCCGGAGTTTCATCTCGTGTACGAGGCGCTCGAACTGCTCGCGCTGTGCGCGCTCGTTGATTACGACAACTGGCTGCGGCTTGTCAAGGAGATATGGCCAAAGGAAATGACGTTCTGGGCCGACGCGTTTTATCCCGACAAGTTTGAGCTCGGCGTCGAAGTCCACGCGGACGCGCATGGGCAACTGAGCAAATGGGCGCAGCGTGCGTGGCTCGTAGATCCGGCGATAGCAAGCTCAACAAGCGCCAATTATGCAATCGTGCGTGACCAGTATGAGGCGGTATTGCGCCGGCGTTCGGTTGTTCTCGATCCGTTCAAGGTGATTCGCGTGAAGATCGTGCTGGATGAATTGGCGCTAGATCAAGCCGACGAGTATTCGCTGCTTTTGTTTGAGATCGTGCAGCTCGCGCGAACCCAAGCTGCGCGCAAAGCTCGAGTCATGGCGACATGTCGTTGGCCGCCACTCTTTTGGCTCTTCAAGGTTCAAGTGGACACGGATCGCAGCGACTTGACCGTGTCAGACATCCTCCTCATTGAGGAGATCACTTCTTGTGGTGTGCGCGTACCAGCCCTCTCGTTCTTCTTAGTGGACACGCTGAACAAAGACCTCAGACTCCACAAGCTCGCATGTTTGCAACGTATGATCGTTGTCCCAAAGAGGACCGCTTGCGTTCCTGTCGAGTGCCTCATCATCGACCTCCACGCGGACAGTAAAACGTTGGACAACGTTTTTGCATCGGTTTTCTACAGCAAGACTGTTCGCGAGCTCTGCGTGGAGAGAAATGTCGACTTTGATCAAGGTGGCCGCGAAAGACTGATTTATTGGCTCGCACTCTGCGCCTTTGGTCGTTACGGCTGTCCGTCTCTCGACGTACTGCGCCTCGATGCGAGCGAGCTTCAGATGCGCGACATACAGATACTCGGACGCGCGCTACACGAAGACGACGCATTCATCCGACTATTTCCCGAAGCGGCAGGAGTCACAGAAGATGAGTGCACGGTCGCGAAGGCGGCTCAAATTTCGCTTACTCGCTCGCTTGGCGCCAGGGAGACTCCAAGGCATTTACCGGTCAACTTCAGCCTTCCCGTCGAGACGCTACGAGCCATCGCTGTCGACAACCACATGGTGAGCTTGCTGCTTCCTGGTTGGGGTCAAGCGTGGGTTTACCATTCCGATGCCACTCTCAATCGAGCGCCAGAAGGAGCAAGCGCGTTGTTCCCAAAGACGCCACCCATCCGCCACCTCGCTTTAGAGTGCGCCAACGAGCCCGTGGTTATCGAGTTGCTGGGTTTGGTCGGCGGCAGACTCAGCTCACTCGAACTGGATTGGACGGACGATGACCAACCTTTCTCTGTGGACGGTATCCGTGCCGTGTTTGTCGCGTGCCCCAATCTCGACATAATCAATCTCTCGGGTATCAGCATCGAGTCGTTGGATGTGCTGGCGCAATGCTACGCGGACGGCACTTGCCGGTCTGATCGACTAGTTCTTTTCGTTGAACACCAGCCACTACATGAGACTGAAGCGCCCAAGTTTTTCGATTTGCTCGCGGATGAAGACCACCTGATGTCCCACCACATCGGAGAAATCTACCTCAACTTCTACACACCGCAGTTGACGAATCAACTACGTCAACTGCTTTCAACAGCAGCAGAAATGCTGAAGCACAACCGGTACCTGTGGAACTTGGACATTCGTATTGAGTTCCACGATGAAGCCACCCGACTCGACGCGCAGAACTCGATTGGCATTATTGAAGGTCTCTTCACGAGTCTCGACAGGTGCAGTGTCGCGATACGAGTGGCACCGCTTTGTATCAAGGCGAAACTGGCGTTTCTGAGTATTCTCCGTGAGTCGCACGACGGGCCTCGTCTCTCCGCACGCTCTAGTTTCGATGCAAGAGTGGTCGACTTGATCTTTGAATTTGCGGCGAAGTGCAAGAGGCGACGCGTTCAAGTCTTCGCCGCGTGAGAAGCAAGTCAAGCTGCTGTGCGCAAAGTCAACAAGACCTGGTGAGTCCTACTGACCGCGTCTTTCGAAACGTCACGGCCGAGCCACGCAGTAGCAATCCCGTTTGTCTTGCGTAGACCAAACTCAATACAGACCTTTCAGAGAGCGATATACTATGAGCAGCACAGTCGAAAGCAAACACAACGTTTGCTCTGGCTCACGATCACGCCATCTCTCGACTCCCACAAGCCAAAGCATGGCGTGGAGATTAATGAGAGACCATATCATGTAAGTGACTGCCACTTAGGGACAACGCACATTTTGGCAGGGGCACTCACAGTTTCGCAGAAAAGCTTCCAACTGAGTCGTGCGTGGCTGGACTGGTTTGCTATCTGTGTTGCCAAGGAGACTTTAACCTGTGCAAACGGATGTAGAGGCGTTGGTCTACTTTCGAGCATTACTCAAATAAGCGCTACAAGTGCATGCCAGACGACTGCGGATCGTGTCAGCTTGCGGCCGACGAGGCAGTGGAGACGAGTTTCGTCTGGTTGCATGTGAGTCATATTACGTGACTACAGTCCGCACCGGATCGTCGTGCATGAAATGCTTGAGCCACTGGCGACGCTCGTAGTTGTCGAGTCGACAGGGAAGCCGACTGTGACACTGTGACTGCTGGCACAATATGATACGACGTGTAGCTCAGCATTCTATCTAATCACTGGCCACATGACACATCCCTGCAACCAGGAACTTCAACCTGTTTAATCGAATGGATACATATATTATTTATAGCAGGTGTTTCTTCGACCAACACTCTGGATCGCTTCTCCGCCAAATCAAGCAACCAGCAAGAGGAAACGCCAGCGAAAAGCATGGCGCGGCGCGAGCGGCTCGCTCCGTGGCTGGATGCGCTACGCATCCACACGCGACTAGCGCCTCGACCAACGCGACATAAGGTGGGTTGCGCGCTTGAGACGGGCGTGGTCTGGCTGGACTGGAAGCTGGTCACGGCGCCGGGCAATAGCCACGCACCAGAACCGCTCCTGTCGTACGAAGCACTCGAGTTGCTCGCGCTGCTGGCCCGCATCGACTACAACGAATGGCTCGGTGCTCTCTCGCTCTTGTGGCCGCATACGACGCGATTTTGGGCCAACGTGTTTTATCCCGACAAGCTAGGCAAGTTGGCCGAGTGTGCATGGCTCGCAAACCCGGCGTTAGCCAACGTCGGGGACGACTACAGTTTCGCACGAGACGATTTCGAGGCGACATTGCGCGGGATTTCCGGTGGACGCCATCCGTCCCCGAAGATCCAAGTGAGGATTCGGCTTGTTGACTCGTTCGGAGACCAAGTCCCCCATATCTCGCTCATTTTGTTCGAGACCGCGCAGCTCGCAAGGACGCAGGCCGCGCGTGCCGCTACATCTGCGATGACGCGCTGTTGGCAACCGTTTTCCCGGCTCGTCGAGGTTCAAGTCAGCGACCTACAGAGCGACTTGCCGCTGAAGGATATTCTCTGCGTTGAGGAGATCACCTCGTGCTGTGTTGCTATAGGGTACATTAATTGCGCACAATAGACTTCACTAACAACAACAACAACAACCTCGTGCTGTGTTGGCGTGGAAGTTCTCTCACTTGCCTCGTTGAATGTGGAGGAAGGTCCATTTGCTCTAGACAATATCGTGTGCTTACAGCGCATGATCGTCGCTCCGGAGAAGACCGCGTGTGTTCCGGTCGAGTGCGTCGTCGTGGATTCCCACGCGACCCGTCAGACATTGGACGGTATCGTCTCCTCCGTGTTTTGCAGCAAGACCATTGCCGAAGTCGCCATTTCCAACACATTCGCTATTGGGGATGAGCACGTTGGCCGTGAAAGACTGATCTACTGGCTCGGGTTGTGCACTTTTGGTCGTTTTGGATCAGTCACCACCCTACACCTCGACGCAAGCGAGCTGCAGATGAGCGATGTCCAGGTGCTTGAGCGGATACCCCGCGACGGCGACGCATTGGCAAGACTGTTTCCCGAGGCGAAGCGCATCGAAAAAGGCGAGCGCATGGTCGTGAAGGCATCAAAGTTTGTGCTTGCTCGTCCGCATGATGCAACCGAGTCGCCCGAGCCGACCATGGTCAATTTCGAAGTCCATATCGAGAGACTTCGAGTGATCGCTATTGATGACAGCTGGCTGAGTGTGCTTCTTCCTGGTTGGGGTCAAGCGTGGATTCACCACTCCGAAGTCTCTCTCGGACGGTTGCCAGAAGAAGACAATGCGTTGTTCACCAAGTCTCAGTCTACCCGGAATCTTGTCATAGACGGCAAAAGCGAGCCCGTGGTCGTGGCGTTGTTCCGATTGGCCGGCAATGATCTCGGTTCACTCACAGTGCGTTGGGCGAACACTCAGCAGCGGTTCTCAGACAGTGCCATTTGTGCCACGTGTCCCAACCTTGATTATCTCAAGCTTGGCGGCGTGGACCTCGCGTCCCTGGATGTAGTGGCACGATGCTACGAAGAGGGCACATGTTGCGTCGGCGAGTTGAGTCTGAACTGTGCCACGCTGCGAAGCGTGATCTCCCATCCATAGTCCAAACCCAATACAGACTACCATCCACTCAGCGAGCAGTGCAGCCATGAGTACAGGAGCCTTTCTTGGGGCTCACTCTCACGCCTTCCATCATCTATAGCTGGCGTCACAGGGAACCTTTTCCAGAGAACTATCGAGTTGGGTTGGGTGCGGCTGGATTGAATCCAGCCAGTGGATCTGCTTCACGTGTGCGAATGTGTTAAAAATATGGGAGTCATCCTGTCACAGCGAGATCCTCTCTCATCTGATACTTGAAGCCATCGAGTATTAGATACTCTGTAGATACGACCATCACTCTCTAAGCGTTGGGTACAGTGTACCACCCCGGGAGGAGCTGAGGCTCAGATCGTGGCCACGAGACCATCATGAGCGACTGGCGCTTCCTCGACGAATGGTTCCGCACGCTCAAGGGGAGTTTGCGCATCTACGACCCAAGCCCGAATGTTGCAGACCAGGATGCCGTGCGGCTCGGCCGCGACGACGCCGAGCTCTGGATCGAAGTCCGCATCCACGACGGCAAGGCGAGCAGCGCGTGGCAGCGCACGGCGCGCTGCCACGCGGTCCATGAGGCGCTGGTGCTCACGAGTATGCTGGCAATCGCCGACTATGACGCGTGGTGCGACGCGCTGGCGTCGATCAGCGAGCTTGCCGCGCCCCCTGCTGTGGATCTCAACTCGCCGCCTCGCCGTCTCGAGCCCCAGTATCGCGTCGAGCTATCCAGGGACTCCAATTATACGTGGGCCCATGCCAAGCAGATGATCGCTAGTGAAGAACCAAGCGCGCGGTTCCAAGAGCACTACGCGATGGTGATGGACACGGCCGATCGCCACGGCATTCGCCTCGAAGGCGCCAGGCATTACCCTGTGTGCGTGTATGACTGCCCTGAGATGCCGACTCGCTCTCTCCAACTGGCATGGTTGCAAAGCGTGATCGACTCGACCATCGCACTCCAGGAAATGAAGCACGAGCCGAGCCAAGGCCACACATTACGACTGGGTTCTATCGACTTGACGCTCCAGAACTGCGAGTTGCACAGCTTGGTGTTTGACAAGATCCTCGAGCTCGTGGAGACGGGGGTGCGAATCACGAGCCTCGGCATGCCGTCAACCTGCCCGGACAACTTTTCTGGAGATCGATCGACTCGCTACGAGATATGGGCCCTTCTTGTGTGTGCTCTGTGTGGGCAGCCACAGCGCCCAACTCGACAGCCAGTCTGTGTTGAGAAGCTTGTGCTTGAGGTCGAGTACGTCTTCCCAGCGATGCTACTGCCGCTCTTTAGCGTTCTTCACAAAGCGCGCTCGCTCAAGTCGCTCAGGATCGCAACGAGCTCTCTCCAGGGCCCACAAGGAACCTTCTGGCTGTGGCTCGGTGCTACGCTGTTCCGATCCGACTCACACTGTGCCGTCGAAGCCTTGACCCTCGACATGGTCTCACTGACGCCATTGGCAATTGAATGCCTGCGAGAAGCAATAGAGGCGCCAGACCCACTGGCGCTGCTTTGGCAAAAGACGACGCAAACGGTCGGCGATGCCATTGCCGAGCCGTTGACTGCGCGTCGTGAGATCGTCGTGCCTGCCGGAACCAGTATTGGTCGGTACGGTAACAGGCCCGGCGCCGGTTTGATCCACTTCACTGTGACTGTGGACTGGAATGGAGTCGTTGTTGATGACGACACCAGCAAGGCGACACTTGGTGTGCTGCTATTCGGCATTGGCTTTTGCGAGATTGATCGGGCATTGCTGCCCAACAAGCGTCAGCGTGTCGAGCCTCAAGCGACTCTCAGAAACGTTTCTGTCGAATATACCAACAACATTCGAACTCTGAGCTTATACATGGATGCTGACGATGACGAAGATGGTAACGGTGCTCTGCCTGCAATTTGTCGAGTGGATACGCTGCTGGAACTCGTGGGAGAGCCACTCGACGCCCTAAGCATTTGGGATCTCAGCGTGGACGATGAGCTGCTTTCGTCGTGTCTGAAGAAGTGCCCGCGTCTTCAAAGCCTACGACTTGAAGGCTGTCCACTAACGTCAATGGATCCAATCAACCAGTCGTACGATCGAGGCGGACAGATCTCCAGTCTGGAGTTGTCCGCCATCCAAGTGTCCGATTCTTTTCTCCCCAAGTTCGAAGCATACCTGAGCGCACTTCTCATCCCAAGCGCCATGAAACGAACGTTCAAGAAGCTTCGCATTGGCCACCAGTGGGCCAGTTTGTATCATCAGTCAACTGCCGACGTGCTCAAGCAAGTGCTGGACGACCCGCTCACGCTCGACTATCTGCATTTGTACCGGTGTGAGAACCCGCGCGTTGCCCCGACGATCAACTGGGACATTGAGAACCACCACGGAACGGTCATTCCCGTGCCAGGCGTTCCGCCACTGGTGGTTCGAGTTGCGTTTGCGAGTGTGGTGAGAGCGAGATATGCGTGGCTCGACAACGACGTAATGGCGCGTGTGTTTGAGTTCGTTGGTCAGACGAAGCAGCGTGTCGTGATCTCGGAGGCCAACTCGTTCTACAACTCACGCTTTGCAATGCATCGATAGGTTTGGGAGTTTGGGTCTTGGGCACGAGAGAAAGTGCAGATGCAAAGCAAAGAGAGAGAGATGTTGTGTAGTGATCGCCTCAATGTCCGGCTAGACGACGGGAGACCCTTCCGCGTCCACGTGTTCGCTACGTGTCCAGAACGGATGATTCGTACGCTCCACGTCGAGTGGATTCGAAGCGTGATTGACACGGTCGTCGCGCTCGACGAGAAAGAAGACGATGCAGCCAATCAACACACGCTGCAACTCGATTCGATCGCGTTGGACCTCCCGAACTTTGAGATCCACAGCTCCGTCTTCCGCGCGCTACTCGGGCTCGTCGAGACGGGCGTGCGGATCACGAGCCTCGGTATGCCCCTCAACTATCTTTCGATTGGTGGAAACCCTGATTTGGCACGCGACGAGGTGTGGGGTCTTCTCTTGTGCGCTGTTTGCGGGCGTCCCCAACGCCCCACGCGAAGGCCCGTTCGTGTCGAGAAGCTTGTGCTGGACATGGTGTATGATCTCGTCGGCCTGCTGCCGCAGCTCTTGAGCTGCTTAAGCGAAGCGCGCTCACTCAGGTCGCTCAAGATGTCGGTGGGCTGTGCTTGTGCCAATCCGCACGGCATCTTCTGAACGTGGCTCGGTGCCACTGTGTTCCGGTCCGACTCGCAGTGTGCCGTGGAGGTACTGACCCTCGACATGGTCTCACTGACGACTCGAGCGATGGACTGCCTGCGTGAAGCCATGGAGGCGCCAGACCCACTCGCACTGCTCTGGCAAAAGACGACGCTAACGGACAGTGGTGCCAGTGGTGGGCAGACCACACGTCGCGAGATCGTTGTGCCCGCTGGAACCACTGTCTATGTGTACGGGACTGGACGCGGCTATACAGTCCCATTCGCCGTACCCTTGGACTGGGGCGGAGTCGTGGTCCATGAAGACTCGGCCGAGATGACACGCGGTGCGCTATTGTTCGGCATTGGGTTTTGCGAGATCGATTGCGCTTTGCTGCCCAATAAGCTTCCCCGTGTCGAGCCTGAATCAACTCTCAGCGATTCTCCTGTCCAGCATTCCAGCAACGTTCGAACTCTCTGTTTGAGCATCGAAGCGAGCGAAGGCGAGGACGAGGACGGTGCTTCCCTCGCATCTTGCGGAGCAGATGCGTTGCTTGATCTTGTGGGCGAATCGCTCACGGCCTTGAGCCTGAGTGATCGTGGCATGGACGACGAGCTGCTTCGGTCATGTCTGGAGAAATGCCCGCGCCTTCAGAGCCTGCGTGTTGAACGCTGTCGACTGAGAACAATGAATCCGATCGTCCAGTCGCACGAGCGAGGCGGACAGATCTCCAGTTTGGATTTGACCGCGATCAAGGTCTCCGAGTCTTTTCTCCCCGAGTTCGAAGCTTTCCTGAGCGCGCTGCTAATCCCGAGTGCACTGAAAGGAACGTTCAAGAAGCTCCACATTGGCTCTCGGTGGCCCAGCTTGTTTCGCCAATCGACTGCAGACTTGCTGAAGCAAGTCCTCGATGATCCCAGGACGCTCGACTATCTCCATTTGTACCGGTGTGAGAACCCGCGCGTTGCCCCGACGATCAACTGGGACGTGGAGAATCACCACGGAACGATCATTCCCGTACCAGGTGTTCCACCACTGGCGGTTCGAGTTGCGTTTGCGAGTGTCATCCGTCAAATGTTGGATCTCCCTGATAGTGACGCCGTCGCACGTGTGTTTGAGTTCGTTGGCCAGGCCAAGCAGCGCTTCGTGATCTCCGAGGTTGACACTTATTACAACTCGCGTAGATTTAGAAGGCGTCAATGAACGCGATACGATACATACAGTGTCTTTGTAAGCAAGATATGTACGGGAGAACTGGAAAGAAAGCGGCAATGGTGCAGCATAAAGAGTGCGTTAGAGTCTGGAGAGGTCTCGTCTACGGGTATAGTATTGGACATCACGCGCGACGTATCCAGGCCGTTGCTCAAAGCCATGGCCACGATACGTATGGTGCAGGATACTGCGAGCCACTGTTAAACGCCTGGATTCACCAAAGATCTGGGAAATCAATCCATGGGGAAGATCTCCAGCGGGGCTTTCCCGCTCTGTGTGGGTGTACCACCTAGGAATGAGATCGACCGATCCACCGTCGTGTCTGCTCGCTTGATAACACCAGGAACCGGCTCACCATTGCAGGCGCTCAAATTGCGGGCCGGATTCCTGTTTGGGCCGTGGGACATGCCACGATCTTCGTGCATTCCTAGATAACGTGCCCAGCGATCAACACGGATGTGTTCCCGGTTTCCGCGTGGTCGGCGAGTTCTTGTGGTAGAACCCCGCAGAGATACAGTGACGGGTTTCGCACCCCACAGTGTGATTACCGTTCGAAAGGCGAAACACCGTGCGTCGAGGGACTCTCTCACCGGCAGAAATGACCACAATTTAGTGACACAGCAAGGAGGGGGTCAACTTCAAGTGTGGCAAGTTCGGTATCTTTGCAGTCAATGTCACTAAAGTGAGATACCATGAGGAAACTGAATACTGAGTACTATTCAGAACTCAGTTGAGCGACAAAAAATCTCTCTCCAGCTGAGACTTCAGAAACGTCCAGTTTGCGAGATCTCTACGCGAGTGACTGTTCACATCATTTCCCTCTGTCCACCACGCAAGTCAATGGTCACGTGAGAAAATTTCGCTGCATCGACAACAGCCGCTGCCGCGTTCGCCCATGCAAATTGAGCAGTCTGATACCGAGGACGGTTTGTACCGGGTGCTATTATGGTGCAAATACTGACTTGGATACATCTACAAAGCGACATTTTCCTGCGCAAAACCAGTCACTGGCGGCGACGGATTCGTTGGAAACGTCTGGGCATGGGATACATTCGGTCTTCGTACGCGCCGCATAGCGCACCTGCCCACACCTCTCCCATCCCACATGTGGAGGGCGGTACTCACTTCTGTATCAAGAATGTGATCCCTCTGCCCCGCATCTCTGCTGCCCACACGTAGGGTACATCATATGACGCCCTCCTCCATGCTTGGTTCCTGCCATGTGCCCGAACTCGCTCAGGAGACATTGCGCTCCACCTAGGGGGCACGTGGGGCAGCGAACTTTTCACCGTACGATCGGGCACTCGAACCTCCAACACCCCTTGGCCACAAGCAGCTCATTCGCAAATCTCTCTGGCAGCCCGCAAGAGATACCCCGGACACCCAATCTTCCTCCTCCCAGCCTCTTCAGTGCTCGTCTCTTCCCAGACGCATCATAATGGTGCACGTCTCCTCTTCGCTACTCGCGGCAGCGACCTTTGCAGTCACTTTCGCGCCGCTGTCTACCCACGCAACGTCCATCGCCATCAACCCAACCACGCCCCTGGGCGTCACGTGCACGCTCGACGCCCGGAACCCGGCGTTCGGCGGCAAGCCAGCTGAAGATATGGTTGAACCCATCATTATTCAGGACGACAAGACGCTATCGAAAGCCGAAGTGTTTCGGCAGGTCGCGCAGAATGTGTCGGTCGATATCTCGGACTCACCCGCACAAGTCGTACCGGCGCACCGCAAGCTCGAAGTCACAAGCGCTGACGTGTTGCGCCTCGAGCAATACTTCGGCACGTCCATGGACAAGAACGTCAACTCAATCTTCCAGAAGTATGGCAGCGCCGGAATCAGTCCGGCTCCGTGGCCGAGCAGCTACTGGCCCATCTACCAGGACAGTATCAACGCCCGCTGGAGCACGGAAGAGTCGCCCGCTGAGAAGTACGCACAGGCATACGGGCTCAACGTCAAGCAGTTCACGGACAAAGTGTCGAGCAGCCTCGGCATTGACTCCCAGGCGTCGCCGACGCGTACTTGCACAGACGACAGCCAGTGCGCGCGTTTCAAAGACGGCAGTTCGTGCGCTCGCCGTGAAGGAGGCCTGACTGGCTATTGCATTCCGTCGTGGTATGGCATTTGCCACGCGTGGGCACCTGCCGCCATCCTGGAGGACGAGCCTCGATGCAGCGTGGTTAAGAATGGCGTCACGTTTCGGCCGTTTGACATCAAGGCCTTGATCACCGCCGTCTACGATGGGGCCGGTACATCCGTTGTGTTCACTGGTGCGCGCTACAATGGCGCTGGCTCGACCCGCGACGAGTATGGTCGCTTTACAGACGCTGCCGAGCGCGATCTTGGTCCCGGCTTTTTCCACATTGCAGTGACCAACATCATGGGTCGGTTCAAGAAGTCTTTCGTCGTGGACGTGAACGCCGACGCGCAGGTGTGGAACCAACCCGTTCGATCCTACAGCCTTCGTCAGCCAGTGATCATGACGCCCGACGAGGCTGCGAAGCAGTACTTTAAGGTGCCAAAGTATCCGTTCAACAAGGACGCCAAGTCGATCGCGTACGTCGAAATGACGTTCAAATACATTAACGAGTACAACCAAGACGGCCCGCTCGTGTCCACCGGCGTCGTCGACGCTGCGACAGCCACCCGCATGTACTACTATCTGCTCGAGCTCGACGCGAACCAGAACATTATTGGTGGAGAGTGGCTCAAGGAGTCGCAGACGGATCATCCGGATTTTCTCTGGTTTGCCACAGCGAAGCCCGACAAAAACACGGTGACAGGACTTGGTCTCAGCTACGCCAACGTGGCCGACCTACTGCAACAGTCGGTGGCTTGTCCTACCGTGGTGCCAACCCCGACGCCGACGCCGACGCCAACTCCCACCCCGAC
>JAADWA010000824.1:0-13739 GCA_023335935.1 Pythium phragmiticola
ACCTCGGCATCTCGTCCCGCACGCTCATTCGCGTCTGCCGCTCGCTCGGCATCCGCCGCTGGCCATACCTCGGGTTCCGCAGCGAGAAGAACGTCGAGCGCATCCGCCAAGAGGCCATCGAGAACCTGCGCCGCAAGCTCGCGCGCGAGAGCAGCGAGGCGTCCTCCTCCCCGTCGCCTTCCTCCTCCTCTTCCGGCCACCACAGTGCGAGCGCGTCCTGTCTACGCGGTGCCAGCGCCAAGCGGCTGCTGCAGGTCAAGCTGCCGTCGCAGGGGGCCGTGCCATCGGCGCGCGGCTTTGAGCGCCCGTCGGTCTTTAGCCACCACCACGGTCCGTCCAGTGGACACTTTGCTCCCATGGTGGTGGACCACACTCAAATGCAGCAGTCGCTGCTCACGCCGCCGCCGAGCCACCACGCGTTCGACCTCGAGAGGCGGCCGTCCGTGAGCCCGCACGGCCACAGTGCCTCGTTCCACAAGCACCCGCACTGGCACCCTGCCCCGTCGCCGTCGGCCTCGTCCACGTCGTCCTCTGTCTCCTCTCCCTTGTCCGCCGTGTCGACGACGTCCTCCATGCCGTCGCTCAGCGTGCTGCTCGAGGCGTCCATCCTCACGGCCTTCAAGCACGAGGTCGAGAACCACTTGGCGCAGCCCGAGGCCGCCGCGACGGAATCGCTCCACGGACGCACCATGTCCATGCGCGACATTCTCAACACTGCTGCCTAGACGATACCACATCCCCTGCTGTAGATACTGTAGTTTTGTGTGTAGCCATTTTGATGCCAAAATACCATAATATAAACCTCAAGAGTATTACTATCCCAACCCTAAAAAAGTAGTATTCACGACAACATGCGCGCGCCGCCGCCCGTGCCGGGCGGACACTGGTAGTCGGCGGGCAGGAGATAGTTCTGCAATGCACTAAAGCAGTACTGCGCCTGGCCAATGTTCTTGCGTGCGTTCTCTCGCCGCACGCCGTGGGTGCGAAGCAGGGCCGTGACGCGTTCGCGGTCGTTCGGGTGGAGCCCGTGGTGGAGCACGAGCAGCGACGCCTCTTCCAGCGTCACGGCCATGGACGTGCGATCCTTGGCCGACTTGCAGCATGTGACGCGGCCGCCGCCCACGGCTCTCGCGACCGCGGACGAGAGCGTGAGAATGTCCATGTGCTTGCCGCGGTCGGCGCGGGCCACGTGGTCTTTGAGCTGCAGCGTCCACTGGCGGACGCGCGGCACGAGCGTCTCAGTCTCTTGGAGCGGGGGCCTCTGCCGCCGCCGCCACGCGGCCCACGCATCCACGTACCGCTCGAGCACGGCCAGGTTCTCGTGGTTGATCTCGCGCTGGAGCGTGTCCTTGCCCACCGTGTTGGCCACGGTCTGCATCTCGTTCATGCCCTGCGAAAAGATCACGGGCACGACGGCGATCGACTGGCGAAACACGCGCCTTGCGCGAGTCCACTGCTCGGGCGTGGCAAGCGACATGTACACGGCGCCTGTGGACGCGTCCTGGCCCAGCACGCGGTGCATGGTGCGCGTGGCAAACTGCTCGGGGGGCACGACGATCAGCGGCAGTTCCATCGTGAGGCCGCGCGGGCCCGACGTCACCGAGACGCGGAACTGCGCCGCGCGTGGCGACTGCACGGGCCGCAGCTTGATCTGCACCTTCTCGAGCTCGCGCACGGCCGCCTCCATGTCGCCCAGCATGCCGGCCTCTTTGCTGTAGGTCGAGAGTAAGCTCTCGACCGAAAACATAAAGCCCACGGCCGCGAGCTGCTCAAGGTACGCGAGCCCGTGCGACGACCCCGAGTGCAAGTGCACGTAGAGCGTCTGCTGGAAGCACGTGGCGAGCGCACTCATGGCCTGCGAAAACGATACCTCGAGGCGGCGGTCTAGCAGCCACTTGAGCTCGACGTACTCGCGCTCGAGGGCTTCGACCGTGAGCTCCGACCCGGCACGCAACGCCTCGCGGGCCATGTGCTCGCTCACTTTACTCAGTCGGCTGCGCAGCTGGCGCACGCCGCCCTTGCGGAAGCCGTAGACGTGGGCCGCAAAGGCACCGACAGTCGTCGTGCCGTACAGTTCGTAGTTGGCAAACGGCTCGCTCACCGATGCCTGTGCAGTGGACTTGGTCCCACTGAGGGCGTGCAGCGTCTCGCGCGCGGCCGCGTCCAACGACATGTGAGATCGCTGCTGCTGCCGTTGTTGGTGCCGTGCCACGGGTGACAAGACCGCGTCGGGTTCCTGCTCGGCCTCGTCCAGCGCGTTTTCCATGCCCAGAGCGACGATCGACGCCGCGAGCTGCCGCTGCTCGCGCGACAGCGGACGGCCCGCGACCTGCGAGTTGACAATCGTCTCGGCCGAGTCGAACGAAATCACGCGGCGGCGCAGCGCCTCCATGGGCTCGGGGGTATCAGAGGCTTCCGAGCGGTCGTGGCCCCGAAGACGCTCCACGGCTTCACCACCACGGGCGTGTAGTGCCGCTTGTTCGTCCACGTAATCGTCCTCGTCCTCGGACGCGCTCTCCTGGAACAGCGCGTCCTCGACGGGGTCAGTTTCGAGGATTCGGGATGACACTCGCGACGTCGTGCCCATTTTGGAAGAGTCCACGAGATGAACGTAATGATCTGCCTCGCCACGCCCACGGGGCCCCTCGCAGCCGTCGCTCTGCAAATCCTTCGTCGACGCCGTGACGGCGCTGCCCACAGACACAAGCTGCTGGTGGAGATTGAGCGCCAGGAAGCTCAGCCCCGAGTCGGCCTTCATCGTGCTCGGCTTGAACGTGAGCCCGCCGTGGCTGGCACTCTCGTACCGTAGAATCGCGGCCTCGATGTCGTCAATGTACTTTTCCATTTTCGCGACGAGCTCTTCGCCCCACTTCTTGCTCTTGCGCTCCATGGCGTCGCCCTGGATCTGCATGATCATCTCCGAGAGCATGCCGACGCTCGGTGAGCTACTCGGACGCGTCGATAGGGTACTCGAGACGGTACAGTTCCCCGCGAGCGTGTCCACACGGAGCTCGTCGCTCGGCTCGAGCAGCGCACGCTTGAGCACGTCCAGCTGCACGACCAGATCCGAGAGGATAAGCTGCAGCAGTTGGTACGGGATCTCCCACGTGTAGACGCTCTCGATAAGCTCTTCCTCGACCAGCAGCTTGCAGCACCGGGATGAGCGTGCGACTGCCTTGGGGCTCTGTGGATCCATCCCACTAGCAGCTGTTGCGGTCATCGGCTGATACACAAACGCGCGTGCGATCCGCTCCAGGCGTTCCGTGTCTACCACGCTCGCACCGTGGAGCAGCGGAGCCTCACACCTCACGACGAGCTCCCCCGACGAGTGGGTCCGCGACAACGGAGACCGTAGCTCGTGGACGCTGGCCGCACCGGCTGGCACCTGCAGTCCCTGCGGCGACTGGTACGCTGCGAGCGGCACCATCGTGCTGCCAATAAGCCACTGGGTATTGAGATCCTGGAGCGTCTTGGGTCGCGTGACAGCGTAAACGGACGCGCGCAGCGTGCGCGACTCGTTCACTTGGACCGGCAGCATGACGTGGAAGTACGGGTCCGACGACGACGCTATCTCCGTGCGCCCAAACTCGTTGAGGGGCGCGCTCGACTCGGTCTCCACCTCGTGAAGCACGAGCACGACCGCTGCGTCGTTTGCCGATGGCAGCTTGAGGTGGAAACACTGGAACGACATCCACACAAACACGCCGCCGCCGCCGCTGCTGGTCGCGGACGTGTCGAGCGCGACGCCCGAACTCTCGCGGGATCGCAGGCCTCCGCTTTCGGCCGCTGTTGGCGACAGCAGCACGCACGAATCGCGCCGACCGCTGCTCGAGCGCGACAGCGGCGACTCGCTCCTCGCGCTCTGGACGCGCTGCATGGACACGGACGCGCTCGACCGCTCGTCGTCTTCGGCGCGCATGCCAAAACTGTCTTCCAGCACCCGTCGCAGGCGCCGCCGCGCCGCCGCAATGGCGCTTCCGCCCAACGCCAATGACAGCGGACTGGGTCGCTGCGTGCGCAGTCCCACGGGCGCCGCCTGCAGTCCGGTCGTGTCGACGCTGATGGCGAGCGGCCCTGGCCGGCGGTCGCGCAGCAGCAGCGGTGTCGTCTCGGTCGCGCGCGCCACGGCGACGGCGTTGACGCTCGACTTGCGGCGCGACGGCAGCTCGAGATGCGGCTCGACTTCCCACATGAGCACGAGAAAGAGCGAGCACGGCACGAGCTCGGGCAGCCCATAGCCGATGAGCACGCACGCGTTCACGTCGCGGATCGTGCCGCACTGGGTCTGCGAGAACGGCCGCTGCAGGTACAGAACCGTGCGCAGCAGAAAGAGCACCGAGCACACGCCCATGATGATATTCGTGAGCCGCAGCGCGCGCTCGAGCTTTGCCTCGACGCGGTCGTTGAGCCGCTTGGGCAGCTTCTGGTCGGCGAACTGGCGCAGCACGCGGCCGACGCGGCGCCGCGTCTTGCAGGTCGAGTACAACAGCCCGAGCGAGGCCGCGAGGCTGCCCAGCGCGATGAGCAGCACAGGGAGGAGATCCCAGAGCCGCGCACGCTCTAGCAGCTCCGTGTCCGGACGGCGCGCGGCCTCGAGCACCGCGGTTTCTCGCCAGCGAAACACGCACAGACCCAGTACGGCGGCGTAGAACAAGGCGTTGGCGACGACAAAGGCGTTCCAGATGCGGCGCGACCGCGTCGAGACCTTGGCGTTGGCAATGTCGATCCAGAAGAGCACCTGGAAGAGCACGAGCGAAAAGAAGACGCAGAGCGCGAGGCGGTTGAGCAGTCCGCGCGCGAGCCCGCCGGGCGGGAGAAACGACGCCGCGCGCACGAGCGCAAAGACAAAGAGCAGTCGCTGGAACGTGCGCTGGCGCTGCAGCGCGTCGGCGCGCAGCCGCGAGGACGCCGAGGCGATCGAGAGCATGCGCGCGAGCGCCACGAGCGCCAGCGCGACGTAGAGCACGACGCAGAGCGCGGCGACGAGCGGCGACGCGCGCGGCAAAAAGACCATGCCGTCGTCGTCCGTGGGTCGAGCGGGGAAGAGAGAGGCGGCAGAAGAAGAGGGCGGGAACCCCCGGAGCGCGGCGGACGCCGCCATGCTTGACGGTGTGAGAGTGAGTTGTCGAATGGTGTCACATGTTGCATAACAGGAAGCAAACCAGCAGCTCCCCCGCAAGAGTGACAGTTGGTGTTCTGTGGTCACTGAAGCGAGGGAGAAATCAATCTCAGTAGTATCAGGAAGGAAAATGAAAATGGCTTCACTGAACGAACCGTCTCTCCTGTCTGTCCCCTCGCGCTGGTGGCCGCTGGCGATGGAGAGCAACGTCCGTGTGGCGCCTCCACACTGTGAGACCTCACCTCCCAGCGCGGGACGCTTGTGGCTCAGTTCGCTCGTGCCTCGTCACATGAATCAGAAAGGACGAGGAGCTCCGTCTCGACAGGATCGCGCTTGGGTGGCACCGGCCAGTCCGTCCGTCCTGACAAATCACGCCACGTCTGCTTTCTTCGGAGTCTCCTTCTGACACCCCAGCAATCGCACCCATGGAGCTCACTTGCCGCGGTAGCCGCGGCCGCGACGGAGGCCGAACTCGTCATTGTTCCAGTCGGCGTTGGCGCCGTAGCCGGCGCGCTGCGCCTCGCGCTCTTGCTTTTGCTGCTGCAGCTGCTGCTGCGTGAGCTGCGGACGCTGGCCGGCACGACCGCTCCCCTGTGGTCCGGACCGCTGGGCCATTGGGCGGCCCGATGGCCCCGACGAGGCCGAAGCCGAGGGCGCGAGCGCCGGCCACGCCGCAGACGACGCCAACGGCAAGAGCAGCTCGTCGGCCGGCGACAGATCAGTCGCCGCCAGCAACTCCTCCCGCTCCATGTTTTGCAGCACGAGCCGCTTGAGCTCCGACTGCTCCTTCTTACCGGCGTTCTCTTGGCGCTGGCTGTGCTGCGCGAGCGACGTGCCTTCGGGTACGACGAGATGGCGCGCCTCAACCTTGCCCTTGTTGCCACGGCGCAGCATCCGAAACACGACGCCACCTCCGAACGGAGCGGCCGTGGCATTTGGTGCGCCAAACGCCGAGCCCTCGCCACGCAAATCGCCTCCTTCTGCTCCTCCCCCTGCCATGGCAAACGCAGGCGTCGGCGCGGGCGTCGCCGACTTGATGACGGTCGGGATGGCCATCTTGTCCACGTTGACGCGGCCCGCCGGCTTGCGGACGTCGGCGCTGCCTTGCATCATGGCCTTGAAGGCCTTTTCGAACTCGTCGTCTTCTTCCGTCTTGTGGACGCGGTCATGCACGACCAACTGCTCTTCTTCGTCGTCCTCCTCTTCATCCTCCTCGTCGTCGTCGTCCGAGTCGTCGTCGTCGTCATCTTCCGAGTCCTCCTCCTCGTCCTCCTCGTCATCGTCTCCGTCAACGTGACCTTTGGCCCCGACCGTCTCGTCTTCCTCCTCGTCCTCGTCCTCGTCCTCTTCCTCTTCCTCCTCGTCGTCCTCGTCCGAGTCGTCGTCATCGTCCCCCGACTCGTCTTCCTCTGGGATCACCGCCGTCGCCACGCTCGTGGACGACGCCGCCGCATTCGCCGTCGCCTGCGTCTGCTGCTTGACCCACTTGCGTTCCGCAATCTCGAGATCCTCCCGTAGAATCTTGGCCACAGCTTCGTCCGCGTCCTCCCACGTCTCAAAGCGTTGCAGGTGGTCTTTCAGGCTCGTGACGAGAGCGTCCAGCAGATCGAGCACGACGAAGTCCGTCTCGAGCGGGATCTCCGTCTTGGTGAATATATAGCGCTGGAAAAACGTCAGGAAGCGGCCCAGCCGCGACTTGGAAATGCCACGGTCGGCACCGCCGCTGCCACTCGCCGTGGCACTCGCCGTGGACATTGTCGTGGTAGTAGCAGTCGAGGACGAGGTCGTGCTGTTGCACGCCTCAATCAGCGCACACACCAAGCGGATGCGGAAGACGTTCGTGGGTCCGTCGAGATCGCTTGGAACGCGCGGGTCAAAGCGCAAGTCCGGCACGAGCTTGCAGCGGTGCTTGAACTCGTCACTCGGCGCCGGCATGGCAGTGGCGTCTCCTCCCTTGTACTGCAGCAAGTCATGCGAGTGGTTGATGATCAGATACAGCACGTCCAGCACGACGCTGACGTTCACGAGCCCGGCGTTGTAGAGCTCGCCAAGCAGCTTGACAAAGCCCAAGTTGACTTGGTGGTCGCGATAGTCGTTGAGCTCGAGCCCGTAGCGGATTGCCTCGAGCGTCTCATCGACCAGCAGAATCGGCAGCTCCTCGTGGTACCGAGAGAGCCCACGCACGACATCACACACGGGCTTCATGTGCATGACGCGTCCTTTCGTCACCTTGAGCGCTGCCTTGACCACCATGCCACTCACGCTACCATTCCCCCACGGCAGCTTCCGCAGCGTCTTGACGATCTTGCTGCCATTCTTCTCGTTGAGCTCTTCGTACAGCAGCTTGAGGATAAAGAGGTAGATCGGATCGTACTGCTTCTGCGCACGCTCGACGCGCTCGGGCGGCCTGCACATGTAGTAGGCATTCTCGACCAGCGTCTCGGCCTGCGCATCCAGGTGCTTGGCCGACTTGAGCTTCATCATGATCTGCAGAAAGTGGGCCATGCGCGCGTGCGTGGGCTTGCCGTAATAGAGAAAGCGACCGCAGTTCTCCAGCAGCGTCGTCGCGACGTACACGTTGTGACCCTGGAAGTCGGCAAAGCATCGCTTGAGGCATCGGAACGCAAACGACGGATGGCACACGCGAAACTTGACGAGCTCGGCGATAAAGCGGATGTTCTTGATCTTGGACTCGAGGCGGAACTGATTGCGCTTCTTCTGGTGGTAGTTGAACTCGTCAAAGAGCAGGTCGACGAGCTCCGTGCCGATGTCGTCTTTCAGTACACTCTGCAGCGTCGCAATGAGCCGCGCGTAGTAGCTCAGCAGCTCCAAGTGCGTGCGCGGGACGTTGAACAGTGTCTTGACGAGCCGGTGGCGGTTGGCCTTGGAGTTGCGGTAGCAGAAGTCGATCGCCGCCTTGTCGCACCGGTCGCGGTTCACCATGTCTTCCAGCGACGCAAAGAACGCGTCATGCTGGTGGTGGTAGCCCGTCGCAGTACTCGCTGCTGAGGCGTCGCCTACGGACGGGCTCGCGCGCTCGTCCTTGTCCAGATCGTCCCGCACGGCGTCGCCATCGGGGGCATCGGCTGATGGGTCTTCCTCGGCGTCTCCCTCCCCCACCGCCCCCGCCACAACCGCGTCGTCCTCCTCGGCATCTTCCTCGGGCGACTCGACTTGCGCAGCACTCTGAGCGGCCTCTTTCTTCTTCTTGAGCTCGGCGCGGTCGGCCTCCGAGAGTCCCAGCACCACTGCCGGGACGAGCTCCAGCAGATCCGGGAGATCTTCATAGAACGATCGCGTGTCTTCATCATCGAACGGGCTGTCGGCGCGCATCTCGGACCGACCGCCCTCGCCTCCTTCCCACAACGAAATGCCGCCGAGCAGTTCGTCGTCGAGCCGCTCCTCGGGCAGTGGCGGTACGTCCTTGTCGAGCGCGTCGGCCAGCGCGTTCACGCTGGTCTGCAGCTTTTCGAAAAACTGCTTGGCGTGGTCCAGCTCCTGCACGTGCGGCTCCGTGACGTCGCCGCGGTTCATCTCTTCGCGGTCGTTGCGCTTCTGCAGCTTGACGAGCGTCGCGTGCTGCGACACATACAGCTTGCAGATGAGATCAAAGGCCTCTTGGAAGCACTCGAGGCAATGCGCCTGCACAGTCTCGGGCACGAGCGCGAGCTGCGAGGCCATGACGTCGTGGAACTCTTCGGGGAACGCCGTCTGGAGCTCCTTGTACTTTTTCGGGAGCACGCCGAGGAACTCGACGCCCACCGACTTGGCAAAGCTCACAAGCAGCGGCACTTCCAGCTGGCCGGCCGAGGACGCCGCGGCCATGGACGTGTTGCCCTTGCCGCCACGTGACTTGGACTGGTTCGGCCCGCCCTCTCGCCGCGCCACGCGCTGCACAATGGTCGCGATGGGCTGGACGTCCGAGAAGACGCCGGCGAGGTACAGATCCGTGAGCAGCCGCAGCAGGATGCGGCGCTTGACGAGCTTCTGCTTGTCGTCCGTGCCGTAGGACGCGTCAAAGGCCGCGAGCAGCGTGGTCTCGAGCAGCGCGGCAAAGTCGGCGTAGCGCTGGTGCAGCAGCGACGCCACGCGCACGGCCGCCGGCAGGTCGGCCATCTTGAGCGGCGCCTCGACGAGCGCAGCCACGCACTCGCTCACGTACCGCGTGAGGTTGATCTCTTGGGCGTCCTTGACCAGCGCGTCGGCGCCGTGCTCCGTGAGCAGCTTGAGCTTCTTGACAAACGCCGACGACTTTTTGATGTCGGCCTTGAGCTTGACCGAGCCGCGCGTGATCGCGTCGCGCAGCTGCGCCACGGACGCCGGCGCGTTCGCGAGCCGTAGCTCTGTGCGCAGCTGCGTCTGGCGACGGAGCTCCTCGAGCGGCGCGCGCGCGTCGCCCATGGTTGCCGATGATGATGGTGGTGACGGATCTCTTTGGCTTTCTGTGGGGGGTCACGACACAGTCCAGACTAGTCTTTTCCACCAATCATACGCCATCATCCATGGATTTTAGCCAATCATAATGACTCTGCTCGTGTGGGCCACACGAATGTGGTGTGGTGCGCGACCTCCAGATGACGTCGGCCGTTTGACAAGTCCCACCACCTTCATCTCACCATGGTCTCGCCGTCGTCGCCGTCGGCGCCGCCCACGGGCCCGCAGGAGATCCGCTGGGACGAGCTCGACAAGACGCGGTACTTCATCCTCGGCCCGACCATGTTTCTCGCCGTGCGCGCGGCCGTGTACCCCAGTAACCTCGTCAAGACGCGGCTCCAGGTGCAGTCGCGGACGCACCCCTTGTACGCGGGCACGTTCGACGCGTTCGGCAAGATCTACCGACAGGAGGGCATGCGTGGGCTCTACAAGGGCTTCGGCGCCAGCACGGCCAACGTGGTCACGGGCAACGTCTACATCTCGGTCTACGAGCTCGCGCGCAAGCTCGCGCTGGACCGCACGACCGTACGTTCTTGTGCTTCTTCTTCTCTTGCGACTGATGCGACTGACTGACTGGCGCCCCAGGTCGGCGACAAGACGGCCAACTTTGTGGGCGGCGCGTGCGCGTCGCTCGTGTCGCAGACGATCGTCGTGCCGCTCGACATCGTCTCGCAGCGCATGATGATCGCCGATCAGGGCGTGGACCGCCGCAAGACGCGCGAGCGCGCGCGCGGCTTCGTGGCCGTGGCACGCCACGTCTACCGCGCCGAGGGCGTGCGCGGCTTCTACCGCGGCTACCTGCCGTCCATCGCGACGTACGCGCCGTCGTCGGCTCTCTGGTGGGGCTCCTACGGTCTCTTTGTGCCCATGTACTTTGGCTGGCTGGACAAGTGCGACATGGACTTTACGTGGAAGCAAGTCTTTGCGCAGGCGCTGAGCGGCGGGTCGTCGGGCCTCTTGACGTCCGTGGTGACGAATCCGATGGATATCGTGCGCACCAAGGCGCAGATCTACACGCAGTATGGCGCGCGCGAGACGCTGCAGTACATTCTGAAGCGGGACGGGTGGCGAGGACTCATGACGGGCGTGCACGCGGTACGTCCCATAGTGGATACTGAGCGTGATGGTGGGGATCTAACGACTTATGCTCTGTCTCTCCACAGCGCATGCTCGCGAACGGACCGTCGGGCGTGCTGGTCGTGACGTCGTACGAGTTTGTCAAGCGCATGTCGCGGCGCACGCCCGAGGAAATGGAGGCCATCGCGATCGCCGCCATGGAGGCGCAGCGATAGATACCCGTAGACGAGCCGGTATATACATAGACGCTAGATTTAAAGATGGTATCCAGGGGGCACGTTGGCAGCAGCATGCTGTAACGGTCGAGACTCCGACTCGTCCTGGGCACCGATGCAACAACTCTTGTTTGGACAGAGTTGGTTTGTATTCAATGAAAGGGGACAACAGGCAAGCAACGGCCAACCACACGACTCACTCACGGATCGGAAAGTCCACACTCACACGGCGAACGCGGCACGCGGCTGCAAACTCAAAAATGAGACCGACCACTCCACTGTCGAGCCACTGACCCCACGAGTCTGCCCTGCGGCTCACGACGCTTAGAAGCGCTGCCTTGGCTCGGAGGTCGACTGGGCGAACATAAGTTGACAACGGCTCGCCGTCGTACGCTTGGTACGACGCCGCGATCGCTGCGACATCGAGTTTTTGAAACACGCCGATATCCGCCACGTAGAAGTTCATAGAGAGCGTGTGTAAGCGCAGGTTGTTGGCCAACAACCGGAGGCCAGCCGCAACGGCTGCCATGACGGTGACGTAGTCTGAACTCATACACCAAGCGGCATCGAGATGGAGACAAGTCACGTGGGCTGCCAGTGGCAGTCTCGGATCGCTGAATGCGTCGAGAACAGACTCGATGTGAGGAGGACTACCCCTATGCTCGGCTTGGGCCAAGAGGAGGTCTGTCGCGCGACACACGCCAGAGCTGTACCAGTCGACGAGAGCGGCGAAGTCTACACTGAAACCACCGGCCAAATGCAGCTTTTCAATGCGAGGGCACCGTTCCAATACACGTCGGCACCAGTTACTCGACCACGACCGCGACCACGAGACTTGATCGGAGCCTATCAACCCACACACTTGTCCCCCGAGGAGCTGCAATAGCTCGCGCGTTGGGCCCTTCACATCGTGTTGGATCGCGTCAATCACAATGTCAAAACGGTGATGGACCAACGCTGCATCGTCTGCCGTCGTCAACGATATGCCGTCGCCGACCATGCGATCACGCTCGTGTAGCCACACTTCGCCCTTTCCAGGCAGCAGCACGCGCCACCATCCACTAGTCGATTCATTAATCACTCGGACACGAATGGGTGCTGCCGCGCGATAGACAGTGTCGCTGGATGCCGAACACTCTGAGGAAGGGACCGGATTCACCAAACGAAATGACGACGCCCACATGAATGCCGGGCGGTTCATCGCCGGCGTGACCTCAAACAGTGCGGCGAGGGGGTCTTCCGCAAGCACGATCTCGCGAACGCAGTCCAGATCGGCCTCCGTGAAGAACCGCATGTCAAACTCCAGGCGCTGAACGACCGGACTCGCGTGGCGGCTCAAAAACGCGTATGCGATCCATCGCCACGCGATCCTGCGACGAGCGGCAATGATATTGGGAGTCAGAGAATCCAGTGTCCTATCGTCGCCAACGAGGATGCGGCGCAATGAGCCACTCGCTTGCGCCGCCGACAGAAGAGCAGGAATCGAGTGCGGGGAGTCCACGAGAAAGAAATGGAGAATCGTGAAGCAAGATGTGCCCGACAGCAGCGGCTGGGCCCCGATGGAGCCTTGTGGAGAGCACGCCCAACGTAGAGCGTCAACTGTGGACACGCAGCTGATCTCCTCGCCCCTCAGCTTCACCGAGAGATCTTCCGAGACGACTTGGACTCCGCTGTCGACTGCATGGCGCATGCTGCACAGCGCGTCGACGGTCGTTAATGCCCAACTCACGTCCAGGTGAAACACCAGTTGCGACCCCCATGCGTGGTCATGGAGATCGTGGTGGTTTAGCGACGCTGTGAGTGGTCCAAACTGCTCCATGAACTGCGCCACAGGACCGCGAGACACACCGAAATACTCCCGAAAGATGATATGCACGGGCAATTGCGGGCGCCGACTGCCACTGTTTCTATCCTGCGTCAGCTCTGCAAGCAAGCGCTGCTGGAGACGCAGATACTCGCGCGAAACGCCACAGGTACCAGTCGCGAGCTTCTGCAGCGGCTCTGCTGTTTCCTCAAAACCGTCACCAGGGTCGAATTTGACACCGAGTGGGCGAGGCACATCGCGCCCTTGGACGACAAGCCTGTGCCTCGGGCCAAAGCTGCTTCACTTCCTCCCACCACGCAGTTACATTCGTGTGGGCAAGCAGCACCAGCAAGTCAAGCGCCTCAAACAGTGATGTCCATTCGCTCGAGGCTGGGCGGGCGGTCACCCTTACGATACCATCGACAGCCTCGTCTTGGCCAATGGAGAGCGCCTGAAGGCAGTCGCGCCAGCACCACAGCTCCAGCATCTCTTGCGTGGCTGTCCGAGAAGCAACTGCACCTGGGACGGGTGTGCGGACATTGATGTGGGCCGACTCGACAATTCAATATCAGTACCTTTTACTAATTTCCGTTAATATATCAGTACGATAGTCACTTACAAGGCGGTTCGGGCCGCGCAGCTGCACCGCAGGGCGCCGAATACCTCGTCAGTCTCTCACGCCCACCACAGTCTCACCAGCCATGTCTACCTGCTACTGCGTGCAGCAGTCAATGGTGGTGCGCGGCGGCTTTGGGGATACTACCCAATGTGCCTGGTTCTCCACTTGCGGACTTACGTACACCTCGGAGTCTCCCATCCCGCGACGCATTCGCTAAAGCCACAATATCCGTCTTGTGGGGCAACTGTCGTCGTTGCTGTGGCCACAGATGTCTTGTCCGAGTCTTTCTCTTGGTCATTGGTCTCTCCAACAGTTGTCGGCGCTGATGCCATCATACTAGCAGTCGCACTTGCAGTCGCTTCCTCCATCTCGATCGCTTTCTCCTTCTCTTGCTGGGCGACCGCCAGTGCTTGACGGAGCATCGCAACTTCACGCTCGCGAGCCGCCAGCCGGCTCGTCATGTCCGCCGCA
>JAADWA010000825.1:0-13724 GCA_023335935.1 Pythium phragmiticola
ACGGGTCGCCCTCCACACCACTGTCACCATTGTAGCGTTCGTTGAACAGACAATGGAATGAATGGACGGATGGTGTTGATTGATGTGCATCACGCAATGTCACTATAGCGAGGTTCTGGATTTTATCTGACAGCGGACTGCATTCGGGAACGGACTATATTCGGGGAAATCCGTTACTATACTTGACGTGGATGACAAAAAACGGCTGTTAACCCATATCAGATAAATATTGAACCCGTATCACGATTGACAGGGTTTGGATACAAGCATCTGCTGCAGACCTTCAAGCAAACGCTCAATACTTTCAAGCCGCCGACGATTCGCTGCAATACCAGCGAGAACGGCTTCCTCTCGTCGGGTACATGGACATCCATCATGGCACGACACCACCCCGGCAGACGCTGGTGCATCTCCGGGAGCTGCCGTTCCGACGACTTGACGAATCCGATTCTGAAAAGTCTCGGACACGCCGAACAGAATCGATGGGTCTTCCACAGCCGGTGTCATCGCCCTGACTAGAATGGGCACCGCAGTCTCCTCGGTGGCGTCCGGGACGACCGCTCGCACGGACCGCATGAGCTCGCACGCGTCCACGTCAGTTGACGCTGGCCCGTACTCCATGAAATGGCGCAGAATGTTGTGCAGCACAACATCTCGCTCGCATGGGAAGCTGACCAAGAGCTGCTGGAATGCCTGACGATTGAGCACACACATTTCCACGTTCGTCGACGCGCGCAGGTCGCACGATCGCTTGTAGTTCGATACGAGTGCCATGACCCCAACGGCCTGGCCTCGCTGAAGGTTCATGGAATGGAAATGCTGGTCCTCATCCACACACGAGTGCTCCAGGATCCCTTCAAACTGCGAGTAGTGAGACATTCGCGACATTCGTGAGACTGGTCGGTGCATCTTCCGCGCGCGTGCCCGCTTCACTGTAGTCGGCGATTGCTCCATCTCGGACAGACACGGTGTCGGGTACTCCAGTCGGTCCGACTCATCGACGAAGACGAGTTTGCACGTTCCTCGGTTGAGAATATAGCACTCGGTGCCCACTTCACCTCTTCGCATGATAAAGTCGTCGGCCAAATATACACGCATGCTCAGGCTGAGTGCGAGCTGCTTCTGGAAATCCGGAGAACACTCGTGCCAATGGGGCACGTGCATCACAACATCCATGTACTTGAACAGCACGACCTCGAGCTCGAGTGTGTGGCTCAGCTCCTTGGCAAACTTGACAACCTCTCCGTCGAGCGACTCGTACTCGGCGTGCAAATGTTCGTAGTACTGGTGGATGCGTTCACGGATGGGATGGGGTAGCTGGAGCTTGTCCATGATCGCAAAGACGTTCTCCATTTTCCGTTGGTACGAGGTTTGATTCGCCGTGAAGTTGGAAACAAGGATTGCCACGTGGCCAAAGATGACTGCGACCGTGACTGATCCCAGCAAAACTGAAATGGACGCAAAGATGTGCTGCGCAATCGTTGTCGTGGGCACACCCTGTCCTTGGAGCATCTGGAGAGCATCGTAGAGGCGACGGAAATGCCGCGTCAATGCTGGCTCGCTGATGTCGGATGTGTGCTGGAGCCCCTCCCACAAACAGGCCAAGTAGTGGGCGAGGAACGCGATTCCAAGCACCATGGCAAAGATGCGCACGAGATGACTGTAGCGCGAATACGTTAGCCACGCCACGGCGCTGGGTGCCGTGCCAGCGTTCTGATTGGTAAGCGCTCGACGGAGACCAACGAGTTGCTGTTGAATGCACAGTGCGCGAGTGGCAATATCTACCATAAGAACGATCCAGCGGACCCACGGTGACAGTCGAGGATGCAGCATGAGCAACTCGAAAGGGAGCGCAGCAGCAAGATCCACCCAGAGACCACGGCGCCGGTACACGCGCCAAATCGCCCCCTGCGATCTCACCCAGACGCCACGACGGTTCACTTGGCTTGTCATCGAGGCGACGAGCAGGTTCCCCACAAAGCCGACCGCGATCAAGAAGGGTACGGCCATATCGGCGGCGTTGTGGTCCATCTTGGCGTACACCACAGCAAATGGAGCGTACACTGTTTGCATGAGGAACAAGCACAACGTTGCGACGAGGCGGAGCTGACATACGCAAACGGTCTGTCGCGACGGCTCCCTAAGCACGCGATCACTGCCGTACGAGCCACTACTGCGTCTTTGTGACTGTGCCATGATATTTATCGCCGGGACTGACAGGGCTTCGACCGCCATATCTTTGTCCCGCGAGGCATTGCGGCTCAACTGCATCGAGCCCAACGACACCCCGCGATCGCCTCCGTCTTGCGGCTTGGGAATACGTCGGAGCTGAAACCGGGCCATCATGTGTTCGTACTGTTGCACTTTATAGTCGGGTGGAGCTGGCGCGACTCGGTGCTCTTGCTGGAGCAACATCGGCAGCGATAGCTTTCGCTGTAGCTTAGGAGTTGCAGCCAGCCTTGCCAAGTCGTCGTACGAGGACAGCTCCCGATCTCGGTGGGTCATCTGATGACGAGCATTCGGCGTGCCGGATGCGGCTACTGATTTTGCCGCTGGCGTCTGTGGCGGCAAGTCGACGGCCGCATAGTGCTCGTACCCTCTGCTGCTGCTGCTGACGACGACTTCCATTGTCTTCTCTGTGGTAGTTGCTAGTTGGCTGGAAAAGTCGCAAGTGAACAGTTCGCCGTTGACAAACCGGTCGACTGTGAGGTCGACCGTGGCCCAACCGCCCACTTCTTCACATGAACCACCGCAGCAGTGACAAGAATAGCGAGTCGCTGCAATCAATTTCTAGGGACCGGGCCTTCCAGGAGGTGCTTTTTTGGTTTGTCAGTCTCCTTTTCAAAATTGAATCTTCGACGCCATCATTTCTTCGAGAAATCACACAAGAAATGAGTAAGTTTCTCAAAAGAAAAAAAAACACATCGACACACAAACCCGAGGCGACTGGGGCGTTCTCGAATGTAGCCATTTTAACGAGTTTTTTTTCTCTTGAGAAACTTATTCATTTCTTGTGTGATTTCTCGAAGAAATGATGGCGTCGAAGATTCAATTTTGAAACCCCCTAGTGAGAGCAGGTGAGAATGTACGCTCGCCTATTTATACGTTAGGGCTCTCGAGATTGGTTTTCAGCGATGCAAACCAGAGAAGGGGGAATACTGTGTGACGAAATCTTTTCACCCAACCCCTGGAAATTGGATGCTTCGAAGTGGAGTTCGCCCAACCGCAACGCTCTTCGCAGTCCCAGTGACAAGAATAGCGACTCGTTGCAAGCAGTTCCCATGGACCCGGCTTCACAAAACTGAAAATATACTATATTTCAACGCTTGTCGACGGTGCAATGCCTCTTCAACTAGGTTTAGAAACTTCACTCAGATCAATACCACTGAGGACAGGAAAACCCCTACTCAGTGGGATTGATCCGTTTCATATCCTGGAGAAAGGTGGAATGGTGAAGCGACAGCTCGAAGGAGTTGACTGACTTGCAAATAGCAGGATTTCTGTCACAACCTTGGGTGAGAACAGTTCTTGGATTTCGAAGATGATGCAATTGAGAGTCTACTTAACTCGCCGGTTCGGCTGTGAGGTCGAGCATGGCAAAGCTCCACAACTCTGCTCGCCAGCCACCGTCCCAGTGACGAGAACTACGAGTCAGCGCCAGGAAAACTCAGCGGGCAGCAAAGTATTGAGTGGAAAGAAGTCCATATATTCCCTTTCTTTCTTGCATCGCTCACAAGAACGCAATGTTCGATGTTCGAGTCAACGTTGCACTTGTCAGCGTTGTACGTAGGAGAGCGCCAATCCGTGTAATTGCGTCCGTCGTAGGTTGCTGTAAGGTCCACTCGTGGGCCGTATCTGTGGCAGTCAAAGGGTAGAGCTTGTCGCGGATTGCCGTCGCGGTGGTGCGTGGAGCCGTCATACTCGTACTGGTCAATTGGGTGTCCATGGCGTGGTTGGCCAGCCAGTCGGCCGCTTTGTTGCCGGTTCGGAGCGTGTGGTGGAGGCGGTAGTTGTAGAGCTGGATGAGGGCCGACCTGGAGCGATACAGGGGGCTGGTAAATTTGCGGTTTGTCGTGCGGACTTGACCCTGAAGCTGACGAGTCGCGAGCATGCTGTCCCCGACGATGTCAATCGTCGTGTTGCTGTCATTGGAACGGCGGGCCGCTTCCTCGAGTCCTTGGGCCAGTGCGGCGTGCTCTGCTGCGTTGTTCGTGCCGGCAGGGCCGAGGTAAGTCGCGGCCCACCAGACGATGAGCCATGGTGCGGTGGGATCGGCTCGCTCAAGTAGTACACTGCCCGCTCCCCCGTCGTAGTAGAGCCGTACTTCTCCCTGATGACCTCCCTCCGTCGGGTCGTCGGCCTGGATGCCTCTCACGATGTCGTCAATGATGCAGCCTTCGATATATGTGTCGCTGGAAACTCGCTTGGCTGCTGCATAGCTACTCACTTGGTTTATGACGGCGGTCCAGATCTTGGCCGCGATCCCGTGCACTGAGTCGGTTCGGTCTTGAAAAGCCGCTGCATTGCGATGGAGCCATATGTGATGCGGCGTGACGGCTTGGATGATCTTCCAGACGCGGTGCGTCGTCGTCGCTACGAGGCCGCGGTCATCTTCGTGGAGACTAGGAACAACGGAACACTTGCGCATGCACAATATGATGCAACGGGTCTGGTGTCGGTGTGGAACTGAAGTGCGCAGCCAAATTTGCAGCGCGTAATTTTGGATCAGTGAATGACGGTCTCTATTGCCTCTAAGAAACTCTGGACCTGCATGGCGCTGGCGGTGTACCGTGAGGCCATTGCGACATGGCGGTCTTGTACTACCAGTAGCATCGTCAGGAGTGACGTGTCTTCCGTGGCCAATGCCTCGCCGGATCGCTCAAACTGTGCGATAATCGTCGTGAGCACATCAATATCAGCATCGCTCAGTGGCACGTCTTCCTCCAAAGAGTTTCGATCCTTGCGGGTGTCGCCCACATTTGCATGTCAAGCCAATCGGTTTTGGTGATGGTAGGAGCGGCAGTCACAGGCAGCGCGATCTCCCAGTAGTCGGTGAGCTCCAGCCACTCAAGAATCTCAGGAGCGATCTCGAGACTTGAGTCGATCGGTGCGTTGGTGTGGACCTGGCGCCGACGAATGATGGCCGCCATCCTGTTCTGGAATCTATTGGCGCGCGCGCCATGATCTTCGCATAAGCGGTGGAGCTTACCAGTCGACTTCATCACGCGCTTGTTGGAGCAGAACTTGCCCGCTCGTCGGGCATTGAGAGCGACATCTCCACGCACCTCTCGGCGTGAAGGCTATGGAATGGCGAATCGGCATCATTTGAAAGAGATGGCGCGTTGGTTGTAGGGCTCATACGATCGGGCGTAGCAGAGAAACGGTGTGGGCAAAGAAACCGCGAGGGTGTGCAGATCGAGAAGACCTGATTAAATCGCGTTTTCGACTTTTTAAAAAAAAATATTAGGCATTCACGCGAGGGAACGAGCTGTGTTCTGACTTCCAGCTGACTGTGAGAGTCGTGGACCGTTATGGTAAGAGTCGTGGATCGTTGTGATTTTGAGTTGATTTTAATCAAAGTCATAACGGTCCCCGGAGAGTGGTTATTTTTAAAAATAACCACTCGCTATTGTAGATATCATAGGCAACGCTCTCTTATTAGGGTTGATTTTGCTCCCTGACCATCTATCGAACAATTACAAAACTGTACAAACGCATCGGAGTGACATCGTCAGGATGCACTGATTTCAACCCCAAATACTGTCGTCAGGATGCATTAATTTCAACCCAAAATACTGGAATATAGTGACAAGAGTCCAGTAAAATGGTGGATATGAGAAGTAAGACATCAAAGGCAACGCTCTACGATTTTGGTCCTGACAAGCGCTGCCTTTGATATCTACAATAGAGCATTGCCGAGCACTCTATTCTCTTGCCCGAGAATAGAGTGTATCAAGGATCTCATGCTCCCAGGTGTAATACAACAACAGCCTTTTATAAGAGTTCATCTCCGTCGTGGGGTCATGCGACGGCGCAATGAACACACACCCCTACCACGCCCTATTTGGAGCATGGCAGACTGGTAGCTCGGTCAGAGGTGCGCATCGGCATGGTTCTTGGGTGCCACTCCTCCGAAATCGACAAACGCCCAGCTGCCTGTCAGTTCAAGCGGGGCTACCCACACAGACTCCATCATGGATGCGGGTTCTGCTACGCACGAGAGCGACGACCCTACGCCAGTCGCCCGAAGAGAATCCTTACCACATGACCAGCCAGCCTCCTTTGCGAGCCGGCTCATCACGCGGCCCAAGCTGCATCACCAGATCTCGCTCATGATCACCCGATCAATGGGTTCGGACGGATTACCAGCACCGATACCCACGAGCGCGCTGGAAGAAGAGTTGAAAGTGCAGCGGTACGAGCGAATGATGGACCACTTCCAGCTGCGCCACGTGCCACTAGCACGTACGGCGTCCACGACAGCAACTCCTTCAACCCGCCACGACGGTTGGTCAACCAGGGAACCATTGACGCGGACGCCCAACCGACACCATTCCAGCACCGCAGTGGGAATGGAAATGGCTCGTGAGAATCCAAGGCGACTGCGAGGCACAGTCTATGCGGTGAACTCTGACCCAGAGTTGCCGACTACTACACACTACGGAATGCTGAAAGCGGCACCGTCGCGTTTCTCCTTCAGTACTTCCAATTGGACATCGTTGCCGTGGTCTCCAACGAGTCTGCCCACCCGCGTGCGGCTGATCTTGCTGATGCTGGTGTTTGCGGTCCAGCTCGTGTACATGCCCTACGGTATCGTCTACTACCCGCCCAACCAGACAGCAACAATCGTGCTGGACAGCATGGCCGACGTCGCCTTCTTGCTCAACATCTTTGCGACGTGCGTCACGGAGGTGTACTCGGGAAAAGGCCCTCCCAACACGTCGCTACGAGCGATTCGACGCTCCTACTGGAAGCGGGGGCTCGCCATGGACGTGCTTGCGGCCGCGCCGTTTGAGTTCCCTCTCTCCTTTCGCCACGCGCCGTGGCTGCGCTGGGGTGTGCGTATCGCCCACGTTTGTGTGCAATACATGAGCCTACTTCGCCATGTTAATCGGTTCCACCGCGCGTGGAAACGAGAAGTCACCCGCGTGGACAAGAGCCTCATCGCCTGGGTTCTCTATTCGCGGTATGGTCATCTCGTGCGCATTGGTGGCATTGTATGCTTGGTCATGATCATGGCCCACTACTTCGCATGCGTCTGGTCGTCGCTGCAAGCCGCAGTTGATGCCACATTTCTCACGTCAAGGGATCCGTTCGAGATCCACATGCACTCAATCTACGACGCGCTGCAGTTGCTACAAGGACAGGGACTCCCCATTTCCACACCAGCGCAAGCCCTCTTTGGTTCGTTCGCTGTGCTGCTCGGCTCGATCGCGTTGGCAGTGATCTTTGGCCACGTGGCGATCCTCGTCTCCAACTTCAGCGCTAACCAGACGTCGTACCAACGCAAGATGGAACGAGTATTTGCCATCATGGGGAAGTTACAACTACCTCACCCAATCCGCGAACGCATCCACCAGTACTACGAGTACTTGCACGCCGAGTACGAGTCGCTCGACGGAGAGATCGTGAAGTTTGCCAAGGAGCTGAGCCACACACTCGAGCTCGAGGTCGTGCTGTTCAAGTACATGGATGTTCTCATGCACGTGCCGCATTGGCGCGAGTGTTCGCCCGATTTCCAGAAGCAGCTCGTGCTGAACCTCGGTGTGCGCGTGTATTTGCCCGACGACTTTATCATGCGAAGAGGTGAAGTGGGCACCGAGTGCTATATTATCAACCGTGGCACGTGCAAGCAGCACGAGTACCCGTCGGGCAACAACGAGCCACCGACGTTGCCCATGGTTTCGGACGAGCGCGAGACTCAGTCTTCCAGAACAAGAGGTCGCCACTCATCACAGACGTTCTCTCGACGGTTCTCGCAGACCTCGTCTGCGACGGCAAGTATTCGCGTGCGTGACCAGACCCAAACCAAATTCAACTCCAGATACTCTATGCCCGAGAGCGCGCGATCCGATCAGGTAGACCTAGGCCCCTACCGCAAGGTGACTGTGCTACGACGTGGCCAGGCGATCGGTGACATCGCGCTGATCGCGAATTACGAAAGATCGTCGGACGTCCGGGCAGTGTCGTACGTTGAGATGTGTGTGATTGAACGTGATACGTTCCAACGGATTCTCACGCGGTACCCACACGATCGAGAGATCGTTCTGAACAGTATCGTGCACCACACGATGCTCCACCGCGCCGCCGATCACGTGCCATGTATGCTGATGCAGATGGTCCGGGATGTCGTACCCACTGCGACGGTCACCACGGGGATCAAGCTCATGGCGAGGGCGATGAACCCTCGCGAGAATGACCCGACGATTGTGTTTGGCGTCACGGAACAGCTCAAAACTCGCCTCCAGGCACTTGCGCCGAGACCGACGGAAGACGACTTGGCTGACTCCCACTTCGGCCTCGGCGGGTCCGAGCCTCGGGTAGACGCGAATGAAGAGCACAGTGGTAGAAACGCCGCTGTGACGAACCCTCACTCGAGAAACCGGGGAGACGAGCACTCGTCTATATCTTCGGCAGCAGAGAGCGAGCTCTATCGGATGGCTCGGGAAATGCAAGCTCAGCTGGCTCGGATCGAAGAGCGTCAGCTCAGCGACTACAACACGACATCGCGCCACAACAGCCGCAGTACACTGGCGGCATCTCGCGTCAACAGCCAGCGTAGCGTGGCAGCATCTCGTCACAATAGCCAGAGTGCATTGGGGGCATCTCACCCGAATCAATCGACATCGTCGGCAGCCACGTTGATCCGCGTCCCTCCCGTGATTGTGCGATCCAAGTCACGGCACAGGCTACTGCGTGGCCAAAGCGTGAAGACGGGAGTCGGAGTCAGACCCCAGCAGCCAGCCGTCTCGAATTGGAGCAATCGGGAGACGATGGCACCGCTGACGCTTCCTCTCAATGGTGACGCGTTAGTTCAGGGAAGTGCAGTGGTGCCGGATACAACGACACCGTTCAGCGCACCAAAGCGTATCCTTCAGGACCTCGTGGGAACACTGTGGTCGAAACCTACAGAGGTCGCCCAGGACCAGTCGCTCACGCCGTGTGCTGACCAGCTCTTTCAGTCTCGACGACAGTCACCGAATGGGAATCCACTGAATGCGAATCCACTCACCTACAAGTGTCGACGCGGATCCAGCGGAATTCTGGAAGTGCAAACCTATCACCAAGTCCAACTCCGTGAGGATCACCGCCGATCGAGTCTGCAGCGGCTACAGCCCTAGCGTTACCTAAGGTCGGTCTTCCGTCTCTCCCGCCTCCGCCACCGAGTCGTCAAGAACCGCGTAGAGAATGATGGAACCGCGATTAACTGAAGGTGCCTGATATTCAGGTTGTTTGACTCCGTGTGCACCGTCGATTTCTCCTCGCTTAGGAACACTGAGCAGCTTTCGCCGATATATACCTGGACCGCGTGCAGCGCCTCGTTGCGCCGAGTCTGATCTTCTCCGAACTGAGTACGGGAAGTAAAGACTGCAAGAGGCTCTGGCTCGCTAGGCTCGGTGGTGACGATCCGGCTGCGACGACCCGAAGGAGTAGACTGAGTCCCGCATACAGAAAGTCTGCATTGCACTCGCACAGCTTTGGTTGGAAGATTGCACCCCATGATCCTCAGCTGGACGTAGAGGTTTGAGACACAGCAAATGATTATCATAAATGGTATCCATAGGTCATATTAAGTAAAACGTTCTTTTCTTCAGACACAATCCAGATCTCATAACTGGACCTGGAATCCTTCCAACTCGTCCATCGGAGCCACCTCGTGGGACGCGGCATGGATGCCCATGAACGGGAAGTCATCCAGCGGCACGAGCAGATCCCGCAGAAAGTCGCTGAGCTGGTCGTCCGAGCTGGCCTCGCGCTTGAGTTTCGGGTTAAATGGGCGAGGCTGGAGCAGCGTGAGCAGCGACGTGAACGACGGCGACGCCGCGGCGAGTTGGTCCATCTCCTCTTCGTCCTCTAGTGATGGTGTATCGACTGCCCACTTCGGCAGCGGCGACTGAGGCGGTTCAGAAGACGCCGAGGCGTCCGAGTCACTCCCACCGTAGCGCAGGGAGACGCCGCTGGCGGCATGGCCTCTCGCGCCGTCCCGGCGGCTCTTGCTCCAGCGCTTCTGGTTGCTGTTGGCCTTGTTGCGGTGGTGGTCGCAGAACCGGTGGAGCTCGCCGTTGCGCTTGCGCGAGCGGCGGTGGCGGCAAAACTTGCTCGGGTACCGGCACCGTTCGCTGGCGGGCACGACCTCATTGTCGTCGAAAAGCGTCGAGTCGATCATGGCTGCTAGTGTGCCAAGTGGGGAAGAAGGCTTTCTGTGCGCACGGCTAATCGGAGAATGGCGAGGCAGTACGACAAGGTACCCACCATTTCAGGGTCTGTGGACACGACGTCACGCGCCAAAAAGAAGATCGCATGACATCTGAGATGGTGATTTATCTTAGACTTTGTATACTGGCTGATCTCTGATGCATGGCATTCTCAGAATCTGAGACATTGCTTTTGTATGGGTTGCAGTTGAGTGCATATTGCTTTTTGCAGTTTCGTGGCACCTAGAAAATGGATTTTTTGCCCCCTGCACGCAGTTGCGATTTGTGAACCCACGAAAGTGAAGGTTCCACAGGCTCACATGTAGCCACCTCGCAGCCAGTTTCTTAGTTCGGTACAGTATAGTACAGTTACCAACGACATTGTTGCCTCATCATGGACCCAAAAGGATGATGGATACTGTACTGTACTGTAAAACGACACCTCAACACAAAACCGAGTTTTCGACATGCACGACGAGCCCGTGTTTTCTCAATGAAATCACACTATTAATACGCATCATTCTACAGGATTCACCAGTGCCACGGCTGTGCCGTGGCCACGGGTTCCACGGGAGCAGGGGGCAGTGGCGCTACGGGCGCATCGTCGGCGGCGATCGAGACCAGCAAGTCGCCGAGGAACTCGCGGAGCTCTTCGGTCGCGGCATCCTGCCAGCTCGTCTCCGTGCTCTCAGCAATCGGGAAGGCGCTCAAGTCTCCACCATAGTTGTAGCCGTCGAGCGAGGCCATGGGGAACAGCGCACCGCCGTACAGGGTCGCGTCGGTGTAGGGCTCAGCCTTGACGGCTCCGCTGTCGTCGTCAAAATCGTCGTCACGCAGGTTATACCCTGGCCTGAGAGGCTGCGAGAGCGAGTCCCAGCGTTTGACGCGTGATGCGCTCCAGCGCTTTTGGTTCTGGTTGGCGCGCGCGCGGTGCATCTCGCAGAAGCGGTGGAGCTGGCCGTTGCGCTTGCGCGTGCGCATGTTGGGACAGACCTTGCTCGGGTACTTGCACCGCGTAAACTCGTACTCTTGCTGGAACGCGGGATCGATCATTTGAAACGAGTGGGGGCGGGGCGGTCGGTGGGGGTGGGAGAGGGTGAGCCTCGCGAAGGGAAATTTCAAAGTGACAAAAACACACTTTGTAGAATCGGGCGTGCTGAGTGGGTCGGGCCCCTCCAGGCGGCCAGCTGATTGACGATCAGTGGGAGGGTCTGTCACACGGCTTTTTGGCTTTTTCTTCCAGCCAGGCCACCGGCTTAACCGATGTAGTACGTGTGGGGGAGAGCGTTGTGGGACCCCACTGTACACGCAACACGGGCGTGTCACGAGCCTTCAGACGTTGTATTGAACGACCGACGCCCGAGAGGCTTTGCAGTCACGACAACCTGCGAAGCAAGTGTGTACGGTACGGGTAAACTATATCCGTACGTATAGACTCTTCGATTGAGTCAGAGTTCTGCAAAGCTTTTCGGATCAAGCGGGTGCAGTGCTTTCTCAGCTTCCGCAGCCACTCGCTACCATTGGTCGCGAACGTCTCCAGCTGCAGTCACCATGTCGGGTTACGGGCACGCACGCCAGGAACGGTCCGCAGGAATCTCGATGCGCGAGGGCGAGCGCACTTGATTCCGCATCTGTGGGATATGCATTGTGATGCTTCTCATTTTAGAAACACATCGCGATCATAGGACGACGACCCACGACATTGGCAATGTTGCACGGGGCAATGTCACATTGCCCCGTGCACAAAGGCTGTCCTGTTCGTGGTCGCGCTGCAATCAAGTCAAAAATTTCGGGGAATACTGTATCAGTCAGGCCATCCGATTTCATGGGAATGAATGCGCGATGATTTATAAAGAACATCATTCGGCAATAAGGGAAAATTGCATCAGGTGGGATGTGATTCCCAAAAAAAGGGAAATTGCCTCCATGGGACTACAAACAGCTGTTCGTAGACACAGGGTGACTACTAGTTTCAGGATGGAACTACTGGCACTAAAGTGGGGTTGCACCCCAGACCCCCGCAACTAGATTGTCTTCGGCATGGGTCCGCTCGAGTGACCGTACTCTAGTCCCATCGCTAAGAGTCACCCTGGAGTCCCATCCTGACGCTAAAAGTCACCCGGTAGTCCCATCCTGACACTAGTAGTCACCCTGTGTCCACGAACAGCTGTTTGTATTCCCATGGAGGCAATTTCCTCCTGTACAGTGTAATCCTTAGCCTCATGTGAGTGGTGTGCCAAGTCTTCCAGTAACATACCATCAATACCATCAAGATCCGATACAATATGTAATCAGGTCGCTATATCTTATTGTATTATACTGTGTTGGGGGTCTTTTTAGCCAGACTCGATGTGCTTTATTTTTCGATATATCAGCACCGCTCCTAATCGCGGAACACACTGTAGTTGGTGGAGGCGAGGAAGATCTGGAGCCATAGCCAAAACCACCTGAGATACGACTTCTAAAAGAAAAGCGATTTGCTGAGAGAAGCCGTTGTGGGCAAGAAAGGGATGAATACGAGCTTTGTTGCATGAGTAGAGAAGCATCCGAGTGTTCGGGCACGATGGTCGGGACGATCGGGCGACGAGGCGCACGTCTATTCGGAAGTTTGTACACACATCAAACACCCTTGAGTTTCGAGGGGGATGCACGGGCGTCTCGAGCATCGCGATTGGCTGAAGCGACGACGGTGCCAAATGATGACATGGTCGCAGCGACATCGATGTGAAGGACTTTAGGTGCAGCCACGCTGCACAAGACAGAACTCTAAAAGCAGGCTACGTATGCTGGAAGATGCCCGAGTCCCCATTCCCTCTTTCAAATCCCGTGGCAAAAAGGATCGATTGGTGGAGCGTACGTGTGCTGTAGCAGTGATTGCGACTTAAGAAACCAGCCCCCGCTCAGCTGCAAGTTACCAAAACCGTTCGATTTGCCGCCAGCGTGTTGCAACTGGGGGAGGGGGAGCTCTAGCGTACTAGAGAAGAGTAGACAAAATCGAAAGGCGTTGGACTGCCAGGACCAATCGCGAGCGTGCTATGCCTCCTTCACACGACGAAGTGAGTATGAGCCCGGTCAGACAGCGTGCTCGAACAGTTCCAGCAAACGCAGACGACCGGCGAATCTGAGAAATCTCCATGCGCGGCGCTTTGTGACTGTGTTTACTGCGACCCGAATCAAAGTCGCGTACTTGGTGGAACTTTCCACTCGGCAAATCCTCGGTGGTACTCTTTGCGTGCACCCTCAGATTCGAGCACATTGCGCCAGTCCACCACGGAGGTCGTTGTTGACTCGGCATGGAAGAGACGAGGA